>CM051026.1:27593095-27828095 GCA_027627225.1 Congeria kusceri | reverse complement strand
TGTATACACTATCAACTGAATTTAAATATACTATACCTGTAGATGTAACTCATAATGCATAAGATATTTTTTCATAAATGTTTCAAGTCGTTTGCACTAAATTTGCAATCTGATATATTTACTCTCCAGAAAGAAAGGTGGACTCATTAATCTCGAACAAAACTTACAGTAGTATAGTTCGGACAATTTAACCTGACCTTAATGCATAAATATATTACTAATCCGTTACGATGAAAATATTAGTTATTAGTTTCCGAACTGGAATCGATATAAATCAATAAAACAGTATCCTACTGAAAATGCAACTATGGTGTTAATACTGCAAATACTATTATACTTTTATTACTACCTGTACTACTACTACTACAACTATTACTGCTACAACAAAAACTACAACTACTTTTACTTCTACGAGTTGTACTAGTAGTAGTAGTAGTTCAATTACTTCTTCTACGTCTACCACGACCACCACCACTACTACTACTACTACTACTACTACTACTACTACTACTACTACTACTATTACTACTACTACTACTACTACTACTACTACTACTACTATTAATACTACCACTACTACTACTACTACCACTACTACAACTACTACTGCTACTACTACTACTGCTACTACTACTACTACTACTACCACCACAGCTACTACTACTACTACATCTACTACTACTACTACTACTACTACTACAAATACTAGTACCACTTCTATTATCTGACGCATTGTCATAATTATTTCAACTACTTCTTCTTCATACAATTCTTTCATTACATGTACTTCTTATGTTTTTGAATAATTAGAAATTAACAATTTATTTAAGATCACGATATGTTTAAAGTATTTGTATCATGGCCAGGTTTGATACTATGGGCTAAACAAATATTATCAACAACATGTTTCAAAGGACCCACAAAATAGCACTTAAATACTCTCTTCTAGTGACACAATTATACAGAATTCCTTCTATAAAGAACTCTTTGTAACATGATAAAGTACAAGTATGATTCAAATCAGTTGAAAGAATCTCCCGTAAATTTATATTAACACGATGTTTTTACGGGCGCCAGTAATGCCCAAGTTGATATATGGGTATCAGGACAGCCAGTAAATTAAAAGAATGTGTTTAACTTCAGTTGGTACTGGTTTGTTAGCAGTTCATATTTAAGAATTCATTGAAATAAGTTTTGTTTTGTGATTATATAATACAACATTATACATATCAACATCATATACAACATTAATTCATTATAATTATAAGTTACATTTCTATATAAAATCCATATAATATCGCGTTAACAGAACCAAAACCAACACTACTAAAACTCTGACTACTACTAACACCACTACCAGTACTCCATCTACTGCTATTGCTAATACCACCCCCACAACCATCACCATCACTATTATTCATACTACTAACACCACCAGAACCAACACTAATACTCATACGCCTACTACTGATAAAACAACCACCACAACTAGGAATCCTACGACTACTACTAACACCACCGCCACTACTAATACTCCGACTACTACTAACACTCCCACCACTACCACTACTACCCCTACTGCTACTACTAACAAATTCACCACCACCAATACTACTTCTATTACTACTACTTATACCACCGTCACCACCACTACAACTCTTATGACTACTTCTAACTTCTAACACCACAACAACTACTGCTACTAACATCAACACCACCACTACCATTCCTCCGACTACTACTAACACAACTGCCATATATACTCCGACTACTACTAACACCACCACCACCACCACTACTACTACTACTACTACTCCTACTAGTACGAACAATACCACCGCCTCCACTCCTACTCCTCCGATTACTATTAACATCATCACTACTTCTATACCTACGGATACAACTAACACCACCACCTACACCACCACCACTACTTCGCATCCGACTACTTTTAACACTTCCATCATCACAACATCTACTACTCATCCGACTCCTATTTACACCACAACCACTATCAGTACTACTACTCCAACTAATATGAACACAACCACTACTGGCACATCTCCGACAATTACTAACACTATCGCCACCACCACCAGGAGTAGCAGTGGTGGTGATGCTTCTGGTGGTGGTAAATTATTACTATTATTACTATTATTATTATTATTATTATTATTATTATTATTATTATTATTAGTAGTAGTAGTAGTAGTAGTAGTATTACAAGTGTACTACTGTTAGTAGTATTCCAAAGAATAGTACCGGTAATAGTGGTTGTGGTTGTGTTAAAAGTAGTAGTTGTTGTTGTTGTAGTAGATGTTGATGTTGTTATAGAATATGAAGAATTACTGCAGTAGTAAAAATAATGATAGTGGTAGTTTCAGTAGTTGTAGCAAGTTGATGTTATTTTGGTGTGTATTGCTTTCAAGTGCAGTTAGCCTTCATTAGAACAGCTACTGCAGCCAAATTTAATGGTCCCTTTGTGGTCATTAATAGCCATATATCAAGCCTTGGCATGTTGGCACTATCTGAGCGGTAAATTTGAGCAAGATGTTAAAACGTGAATTTCTTTGTGTTTAAATACTTAATTAACACAGTAGTTATAAACCTGACTTGAGATCTTGAAAGTGTTTTCCTGTCATACTTAGCATGCACTCTTTGAATAAAAATATATATCGTAGGAGACAAGTAAATACATGTTTTCTTACTTTGCTTACATGTTAAAGGCAAAATGCGTAAGATTAACGTTTCAAAACAGTGTTGCTTTTAGTTTGTTAGTTACTCACATACTAATGTTTGTTAATAAATGGAAACAATATGTTGTTTTTTTCAACGATGATTGCGGTAATTGTGTTAGTAGTAATCGGAGGAGTAATTATAGTGATGGTGTTAGTATTAACACATACAAAAATAATGGACAGGACATGTACATGTTCAGTAAATAAAAGTTCAACACATTGTGAATTTTTTTTTATATTAAAATCATAATAAATATGTTAATTATCATAAAGACATACTAAGTTAATGTTAATCTTTTGCTAAATGCTGCATCACAATAGTCCATAATGATGGCAAGTCAACATTTAATGTTAATAAACAAAGAAAATCATAAAAAAATCATAATAATTGCTACAATCAAATAATCATCACCAGCCTTAGACCTTTTAAAAACACAATACATTTATTATTTACTGTATTTATTTGTTTATTTACCGGATATTAATACTAACTGCTTAATACGCTAGGCAGTCTTAACTATTTTCTTGGGTTAAAAATGAAAACACTACTTTATTTTTGTTTCTAATTAGTTCAAACATTTCATCAACTGTAATTTTGCTATTTTTACATTCAACAAAGATAGGCTTAAAATCAGGTTGAATGATGGTCTAGATTTTTACTCAAAGATTAACAGAGCGTAAAGTATCCAGCTGCCTGGTGTGTGCCTCATTATCAGTTAGTTTAATCTCCACATGCAATTTTAATAGCATTCTAGTGTATTAACACAAGGGAAATAACTGTGTTTTACTGTATATATGATTTCAATATAAAACCTAGTTGTTGCCATATTTCACCAATAACATATATTTATGGTGTATTATCGAAAAATAGGTGTCCTAAATTGTGGGGCGTTATAAACACCCCACAATTTTTGGACACCCCACAACAAGGGTCTTATATTGGAAAACACCCCGTATCTGGCGAATCTCTTAGTATATATATATATATATATATATATTGCTACGTCTACGGCGTATGGGCGATGAGATAATTTTCCAGTACTTGGGCGAGTTTATCGTTTTCTTCCAGAAGCGTTATGTGTGCACCTAATTTCGCGTGAATAAACTTTGATGCATATCTAAACGTTACAAAATAGACGGCATTGTCTCACTTGTGAATTTGTATTTCTCTACATTTAATGTTTTTTAATCTAAAGATGTCAGATTGTTTTTTTATTAATATGTACAAACTTGCCTGTTATAACAAATTCGTCGTTTTTGTTGTTCTTATTCACATAAGATTTACAGGTGCTAAAATTAGCACAATACATCCTTTCTAAATATATCAAACCGGAAGTATGACACACGATAAAAGATTTTCCATTTATACTAGTGTTTGGTGCACGTTTTTTAAAATAGATTTATACAGGTAGATGGTGCTAAATTCGCGAAAATCTTCAACAAAATCTGGAATTATTATTTTGAAATAATCTAACCTTAAGAAGTGGAATTAATATTTCAAGATAGAAAGTCCAATTGTTGAATTCAGTTAAAATAGTGATGTATTGCGCTAGTTATAGTTATATTGATAAGCATTTTATTGTACACATTTTAATCTAAGCAGTCGTTGTTTTATATAAATTAGTTAATAGTGTAGATGTTGCTGTTGTCTAACACATGTTCTAAAATCACCCATACTGATTGTTATACCATGTCGTGCCACTTCTTTTATTGTTCTAGTTAATATATTCTGATATTTGTTTATTCAAATGACAAAGGGCTAGGTTCACGAAGGGTGAAAATATTCCCTGTTTCAAAAGTTATTAACTGTACTTTTGTCTACAAGGACAATCTTTCAGATGTATGAAAACAACTTATTTTTAGAAATTCTATTACTTTATTATGGTTGCTATCGCAACGTTCTAAATATGTATTAATTTGTCATTTGGTTTAAGAAGTTAATATATAAGTATGCAGATATGTAATTTTACCAACAAAATATATTTCAGCATATATGTGAACACCAAGAAAAACATTGCAGTTGAGATATAACAACATATCATGGTTGGTTTCCATGGTAATAATTAACAAATGATGTTTTTTCAATGAAATATGCATACAAATCAATAAAAGTATTGTAATTACATATTATACACAGTGTGCTTTCTCTTATGCATCATGATTAAAATGTCGGCTTATTTGCAAATGTTTTATGTAAATATAATGTATAAGTATACCATAGGTATCCATGGTAACAGTTATATTTTACCAAAAAAACTAATATGTAGACAATATAAGGATGATAGCATTCGTTTATGTCCGGAAAAAAACTAACCAATTCCATTATCAATTACGATTTCCAAAAATACTGACATATAAACAAGAATACAGGAAGACATTTTACAAAACATACAACTTAAATTAATGGTCGTTTACCATGGTAACAGTTTTTCATTCAAGAATAGTAAACAAAATATAAATACGCTGCCATACTTAATGCACACTTTATCAAAACAGTCCGATTTCAAATGAAAGGAAAATATTATTTATACTGCGCCTGTAAATACATGTTGCCATGGTAATTCATCTCATATACCAAAAATATATTATATGGAGACATATATGATATTACAGAATAAGGAATTCCAGCACACATATACAACAAAAAGAAACATCAAATAATGGTGATGGTATAAGCGGCACTGTCACTTACTTTCATAACATAATACAACATATTAAACATGTGAAGTCAGTGAATATAAACTTTTCACTAACCTAAAAGCAATTAATTTGTAACGTGTCACTATGAGTGCTATCAAACATGTAAATAGTACACAAGTTAGCAAATGGTTGAACTTTTGTAAAGCTATTATCTATCATAAAGCCCCAATAACGTTGAAAACGTTGTTAGATTGAGACGTACATTTCTGCTAAAGTATAATGGCGATTATACGAAATGACGGTGTACTTGAAACAAGTGCGGCAGTCCTGTCGTTTTGTCCTCTTAATGCAATGTAAAACAGATGCGATTATTCAAATCGCAATTTTACGAAAAATGCAATTATAAGGACAATTATCATGGTTATTTAAAAATTAAATACGAGTGGAAAAGATGCGATTATACGAATCGCCAACTGGCGGTTATTTTCACACCTGTTTGATTGATAACCGCCATCCTTTGTTTCACATATTTCAGGTGTAAGCGCTGAAGTTATATAAACACTGTACTACTTTTAATGTGTGATAGGGCACGAAGTAATGTATGCGAAATCTGAAAGATTGGCTCACATCACCAACATAACATTGGTATACGATCATACGCCATCTGCAAACTACAATGAAAAACTGTATTGTTTAATAAGACATTGTTGAATAAATATTCTAACATGATACTCGCTTTTTTTTGATAGACAAAGCACAATATCATCGTTGTTAAACTACACAATAAACAACACAAAAAGAAGTCCCGATTCTGAGCGGTACACAGTAAAAAGTAGTTCCAATTATAATTGCAAAAATATGTCAACTCATGTTATAATCAGAATAATTTTCGCATTATCGTTGTTTATCAGCCAATAAACAATTTAAATTTCAACCTGTTTTGTATTTAGTACGTTAAAGACATATTTATCCTGTTTTTACAATTGTGGGTCAAATTGTACAGCGATATTGCAATTACAGAATGATGTTTTGTATTATTTAGAAATGATGCTACTATACTGATGCTACCGGCGGTCCGGTGAATATTCCTGTTTTAATGGTGATTCGATTGTATGTTGAATATTCATTTCATGAGTGTGTTCAGCATTGAAAATTAAGATAGGGAAAACCATTGAAAGGAAACCTATCAATCCACTTGCGTATTACTTACTCTTCCACAGTACTGAAATCAGGCTCGGATTCGGAGTCGGAGGTGTCCACAGTTTGTGGCACATGAGAGGCATCATCAATGTACTTACTCCAGTCCTGTATGCCACAATTGTTTGTTTGTCCTGCTAATCCAGACAGATACCAAATGACAGATGCAACATGCAAACATGTGCCAACTGTTCGCGCACCTGCCCGGCA
This sequence comes from Congeria kusceri, assembly GCA_027627225.1. Lineage (NCBI taxonomy): Eukaryota > Metazoa > Mollusca > Bivalvia > Myida > Dreissenidae > Congeria > Congeria kusceri. Next base: position 27,821,310 of record CM051026.1, on the reverse strand, counting down.
TTGACAGTACCATTCTTTAACATGGTCTGAATCATATTGAATCCAGACCTGATATCTCTTGGAAGAAATATTACGTCTCTGGAGACGGACACGCAAGAGATCACAAGTTTCTCCGAATACATCGATTGTGCATTCAGAACCCATGCATTCCGGAATGGAAGATGGACACAGCTTCAACTGGTATGTGCCTAATGTCAGGAGTTTAAGCATTGTTTCATCAAGTTGAGGAAAGTTTGTGACAGTGTCGCTTACAGTTGCCCATTTACTTATACTACGGCGATTAAGGTTGTTTTCTTCTATAAATGTTTACAATGTATTTTCGTCATTTAAATGAGCTAGCATCCTTTCAGCACATAGCAGATCTTCCGAAGAGTCAGAGGTGGCATTTAAAGGTGAAAGAAACTTGTTACATAAAGCACATATAATTTTAATATAGTCGCCTATGTATGGCACTTGATTTGTTGGAAGGATGTGGTCTAAGTACTTCCATCGTTTAATTCGGGCGTTAGCAGCTTTGACCACCCATCTGACCTGCAATTATAATGCGAAATTCAAGAATAATCGATTGATGATTTCAATAGTTTATGCCTAGTTCACATTTGGCCCGGCGTAGTACGATAAATTCGTATACGATTTTCCGTACGATTTTAGGCATCATAGGTGGCTATGGGCTTCGGCTTCTGTGTTGACATTGTATATGACCTCCGTGCGAATTTTTCTACTGACTTTCGGGAGCAGGTGATGGCGAATCCGGAAATCGTACGGAGCCCGTGGGGCATTCGTGCGGACGTCGGACGGTACCACCTACGATATGTTTACGAGCTACGTGCTTACGACTTTTAAAATGTGTATAACTTTCAGTTCAACAGAATCGTATAGGATACCGTGCCCGTCAATCCGTACGATGTCGTACGAAAATCCTTAAGAAGGCCACACGGAAAGCGAGTTAAGGAGAGTTTACGGGCGCCGTAGACGCATCTTAGTCCAAATGTGAACTAGGTATTTAATTAGGATTTAAACATGTACGATCTTACAACAGATATATTGGCATACATGTAAATTAAAACAATTAAAGTAAATTGTTATGTACGATTTAAAACAAAAGAAAAGCTTATAAAAACCATTGTTGTAATACACTTAGTTACTTTTTAGTGACAAACTATTTTTCGGATGTTGAGACAGAAACTCAAATACATGTATGTACGTTGACTCCACAGTTCCAATAGGTTACAAAACACTAATAAAGTATGCAAACGTCGACAGTCGTATTTGTTGCTTTATTAGAAAATTTTGTTTTTCGTTCGCCATATTTATGTGTATTAGTCTGTATTCAAGTTATAGTGTCACTTTCATCTGCTTATTTTGACAATAATTGACATGAATGATATACACTTTAAATATTATCAATTACACGTACATATGGCACTAGCTGCATCGATGGAATATTGAATGTGAGTCTACGTAACATGCATATGTAACCAGCAATAATTATTGAGTACTGTAATACGCAGAAATAACAACCGTACCTCTGTGACGAACCGTAAAGAGTTGGCCAACTCTGTTGGTAGTTGTTTTGTTCCTCGCGGAATAAACGATGGCATCTGCGCTTGAATCCCGATATCCTCAAGTAGAGAAATGGCATCATGGAAACCTCTATCAACTACAAATACGTCGTTTTCCTTGACCCAGTTCTTTATTTCTTCGATGTTATTTGTTATTATATGTTGCAGTATTGAAGCATCATTGTTTTTACTATTTGCCAAATATGGCGCGATTACAGAAATAAAATACCCTGAAGTAGTAACAATAACCATGGGTTTCACTAAAGGTCGCCCTTTGTGCATGCTATATGTTTGCCTTTGAAATTGAAAGTTTCCACTTTTTTGAATATATATGTACGTACCGTCAAGGACGAGATTAACATGTTCTTTTGTTTCGGTGAACAGAATTTGCGCTGAAGCACTTGTATGTTTATTAATAACATCTTCACGTGATATGTGGGAGAACCCAATATTACACGGCACAAAGCTGGAAATAAGAACTTTTCTAGATGTGTGTATAGCTCTTCTGACGCTCGATTTGAAAATATCAAAAAGAGTTGCAAGAACTTTATTTGAAAGACCCGATTTCAACTTTAAAAGAAAAATTCCAAGAGTGGTTGCCACAGTTCTTGCAGGCGTGTTTCTGAGGGAAGGTCCGACGGCATTCAATAGGTGTTTAAAGTTAGACACAGAAATCCCAGTTAGGTTCATAATATCTTCATCGTCCAATTATTCAAAATTGTCAAAAGACAGCCTTTTATTGGATGATCGAATGGAATACTCCCGAACTGTATTTTGCAGTTTAAGCAAAGAGGATCTGTTAAAAAAATGCATTGTCAATAGTTAAACGACGCGATCAGACGTTTTCTTCAAAAGCAGTACAATCTTGTTTGATATGGCCTGGGCAACACCTACTTTCCGCTGTAATGAGAACATTGTGGTTGACGAAGGTTTCCGTTCTGATATTCGCAGGAACAACAATTAATTTAGGTCCAGGTTTCTTACAATAAACAATAGGCATGACTTTTTGAAGTAGTCTTAATATTCATTTTTATTGACGGGGAGCTGCTTTGTAGGACAGTTTCTTTATCTTGAGACAGCGCTGAACTGCTTGAGATGACGCGTGTAGGTTGTTGAAATGTATCGTTGTAAGCTGGGAGACTGCAGGTCCCACAGATAAATTGTTCTTTCGTTGCATCTAACATAAAATTATTTTTTAAATATTTGGAGACATGTTTGTTAATGGGTATGCGCTGGTGTAGTTTAAGATACTTGTTGCATAGAACGCACGTTTTTAAAGGCATGCTGAAAGAAATCAAATTAAGAACTTAGAGGTTAAATATAATGCTGACATTCATTTAAATTAAGCATTGTATTACTTATGCACATTGTCATTGCTGTAATTCGGTTGCATAGTAAAGAAAACGGAAAAAAAAATTAGTATCGCCGCCGAGATTTGAACTGCGTACTACAGACTGTTAGTACACTACACTCTCCATTACACCACGCCAACTATCGTACTATAATTTGAAAATTCGCACTACTTAAACAAAAGAAATGACGTGCAGTGACAGCGCATATTCATTTAAACCTGATTAAACCATTCATGCTGTGATCATTTGAACACAAACGTTTATTTCAACAGTTTTACATTTACAATGACACTTTGAAATCTATTTAGCGTTAGAAAACATAGTTTTAAACCAAAAAATAGCCTCAGTCGTATGCAGACGACGTTCAATAGAACCAATAATTTCTTACTTTATCATGATTTTCAACAGACATCACAAGAATTTCAATATCGTACAGTAATAACAAAGATAATTGATTTTGTTCGCTTGCTACACGACCACAATGTGAACACTGTGTTTGCATTTTGTGAACAGGTATGTAGAGGATCATATTTATTATTCGATTTAAATTCTGGTTTCTTCATATTGAAAGATATATGTGCGCATTGTTTGCTTTCGTCAAATCTCCAATCATCACACACGACAGACACAAACATGTAATTCTATTTTATCACGCTTATAAATCGTTATACAAATACGACTTTCACATGGAGTTTCATAAGATAAGTGATAACAATAATTTGTGTGTGATTAAATCCAAACAAAGTAGATGATACTCAAACTGAAGACAGACGACACTACACAATTATATTACTATATGTTTGATAACTTCATGTTTATATACACATTTCTAACAGTTAAAGATACACTTGCTGTTAACGAAGTGTACCGGAATAGCATTAAAGCGACACAATGATAGCCAACCGTTATTTTCTATCCAAATGTGAAGCCGCGGTATTTTATGAACAATTATGCTTCACTATAATGGTGCGCAATAAACTGTTACGATATGTTCAGGTAAGTCCCTGTGTGCCCGTGGGTGACAGCGTCCTCGTGCTTGGTACATTCACAGCCACACTGCTGTCTAGCAATTGTAGAGGCCATTATGTAGATAATGTTGTCAGATACAAACATATTGAGGTAATGATTTATTTCTTATGTAACCATATAAATGTGCTTCCAAAATTGCTTATACGTGACTAAATATTAAAACTACAGTAGCGAGATACAATTGTAAAAACACCATAAGTGAAATATCATTTGTACTTAAAGCACAATTCTAGAACTGACATGAAATGTTTGCCATTATTTGTCAGAAACCACGTTTCGACGTCCGTGTCTTCCAATTTCTGAAGTGGCCGAAGGATTCTCCTGTTTGCAAACCTGATGATATGCTGAGTACTGTGGTCGATGCACAGGATTGTTCAAGAATGGCCCAGTGGGGATACAATGTTAGTGAGTATATGCTATTACATTGACGACAATTCTTCGTATGTCATCTAATATACAAAGTACGTGACAAACCAATGTATTATGTATGTCGATTTCTTCAGCATTGTGTCATGGCTTTTGGGATATGTTTGTCAAAGTACTCAATGCTATTCAAGTTTACTAAATTATAACGTTGTACATACTCTAGTGACGGCTACACACGCAGTGGTCTGTTTGTGGTCATGTGGTGCATTGTGGAGGAATAAAACGTGACGGAGACGTGGCTGTTGCAGAAACAGTACGAATGGTCAGAAAGAGAAGGAAGCAAATAACAACTAACGAGGTACGTTAGTTTCGGCTAGTCCCCGATGTAGATTCAAATTAGTTGACGCTTCCCTGATGTATTATTTGGTAAGAATGTCAGTTAAAAGTCCAATGTAGGCTTAAATCAGTTGGCGCTTTTTTCTGAATGGTAAAGGTTTTAACCATATCACTTTTGTTTGAAAGAAGGACGTAATTTGACACATGCCACTGAAATCATAACGCACCTCCATGCATATGGTTGTAATATGATTCGATGTCATTATGTTATTGTTCCGTTCCTTTTTTCAGGCGCAATACCGATTCTGCCACGAATTCACACGAAAGTACGTGGAAGGGTTCAACGAATATGTGAATGATTTTGAGATCAAATAGCCCATACTACACACTAAGTCATAAACAGTTGCCAAAAACATACATTCACTTAAATATATAAGCAAGTGTCTTGATAATTAGACAATTATAGTAAATCATCGTGTCTTCGTCTATCACTAAACGATTTGTGCTATTGTGTTAATATATATTCACAAGCTGTGATGTGCATAGCATATATTTTTGTTTTGGACACACGTTGCACATGCCATTGCCATTTGTTCATTGTTTAATCCCACCTTCTATTGTGTATTTGCCATGTTTAACACACTTCATGCGATAGTCCATAATAGATGCATGTATTACCAATTCATTCATTCAATTCATGACATTTTACCAATAATATAATACTATTTGAAATAACTATTTAAAACTAATTTTGAAATCGATACAATCTCACAGTGGAAACATATTAATGCATCATCGTCTGAGTCACACGCATACTATTTTCATGGACCGTATTACATAAAATTTGATATACTATTATTTTTGTTAATTAAATGGGAACAAAACGCCGACGGCTGTCAATAGGATTGGTTTACGGTTGATATATATGCATGTACTAGTATTTTGTCGAAAAACATGTCCAATTTTATATTCAACAATAATGCATGATATATCGAACTATGACAATGAGGGCTGAAAATCTGTTACAAAATAGTCCTGTGATTTAGTCTATGAAACAATCAAGTTGATTCCACATAGGTGTTCATTTTGTTATCAATTACAGTAGATGAATACCACGCAACATATATCTTGAATAATAATTAGATCTAGCATTACCAAGCCAAAGAGTTGTTTGAGTTTTCACGATATTGATTATGGCTGTCATACCCAGTCGATGCATTGCATAATTCTTCCTGTTAAAAGTTTAAGTTATTTTTTATTACTGTTTATGACTGTATAACATATTTAGATTGTGAAGAGGTTTCGACTGATAATCCCGCCGCCTCTTTTTGATAACAAAATCTATAAATTAAAACAGGTATTCTCCTCTAGTCCTCTTGTGCTTTGTCCTCAAGGAAGTATCGATATTTATAGGACGAATAATGCAATGGAATGTTGACAAACACTTTCCACGTAGGCCTACCTAATATGTTGATAGTTTAAATTCCGCCATTTTTTTCAAATGTAATTTCTAACTTAAAGCTGTTCGCACATACAACATTCATGCATGTACAGTGACAAATATTACATTGTTCGGGTAATAAGCTGAATAAAATGAATAATCGTGCTATCACGTTTGAGTTATAAACAATCATATTTTGTGTTAGATCCATATCTATAAATCATATGATGCGTGTAGTGGGAAAACCAGGCTTAATGCATGTGCGTAAAGTGTCGCCCCGGATTAGCATGTGCAGTCTGCACATGCTAATATAGGGACGACACTTTCCGCCTACAGTTGATTAATATTTAGATGAGACTTCTTTGAAACAGAAAATACCATAAAAGCGGGAAGTGTCGTCCCGGATCAGCCTGTTCGGACTACACAGGCTGATTCAGGGCGACACTTCACGCACAGGCATTCAGCTCGGGTTTCCCACGACATATGTATACCGACTGTCACTGATATATCAATACCCACAATGTACTGCTCAGACGTGTACTATTCTTCGCCTCTAAATTGAAAGGGAAATCTAAATGTTTTAACGCCACATATGTTCATATTGCAAACACGTAATTACCATTGTAAGTATTGACACTAATAAGCTATACAAGTTTTATTACTGATGCATTGCATAGATCTACATCTACGTCTAAGGGTTAACACACGTTATTTTTGTTTACTCGGTGAATTAGGTTCTTCGTCATTATAAGGACTCAAAATGCATTTTTAAATAAGTCTTAATGTTGGTTTGTTTGTATTGGATTATCTTAAACGTGTGTATTATACTTTAAGACATTGCAATATTCTGAATTATAATGACACCGCCGGGTTTGTGTTATCTTAAAAATCATTAGTAATTGCGCATCAAGGACATTAACTAGAGTAATTGTCCCTTATAACTATGTAACAATACTGTTCCCTAAGGAAACTAATTGTCCTGTAAGTGGATGTCATGTTGGTTTCGACTCGCACTACTGTGATATTTAACAATTTATCGGTACATAACTTCCCATATCTGCTTTATGTATTGTTATGAACAAGCACCAAATCACGCAAACAATATTGCAGTTGTTACTTTAAAAAAAGAATTGCGTTGTTGACTATCCCTTACTGAATTCTTTTCGTGGAAGAGCGGTTTATTATCAATACTTGGTTTTACAATAATAAATTAACATACAGGAGTGTTCTGTTTATCTGCATGCCGATATAACCGATACCTGCTGGCCCTTATAAATCACACGCTCAAGGCTGTTTATCTGCATGTTTACATGTATGGCAGTTTCGATTAGCTGTTCAGTTCTTATTTACAACGATTAAACTCCTGAAACCTAAAGGCGAAGTAACCCAAATATAATTGCATCATTTAAAATTGGTAGATTGTCCTTCTTTACCAGGTTTACTATAATAAATCACAAGCACAAGGTTGTTTATTTTACCTGCATGTTTAAATAATTAATATCTGATTGTACGTTTTTAATCAATCACCCACGGGTACAGCGATGTTTACAGATCTTTATGTTTATGGCTTTTTCCGATAAGATGTACACGTAACACCCGGTTTATATTTAAACGTTATAAACTAGTTAATAAAATAAAAGAGAAGTAATGCAAATATTACTTTACCAGCACTAGATACAGATTATAATGATCTTGTCATTTACCACTGCATATATTGTTACTGAAATACTTTTATGCCGCAGCCATACGAAAAACACAACAACATGCAACTACTTTGACGCGTTGGAAAATAAATGTACTTCTACATCAATCAGGCAATCCACAATCTCGATGCGATGCCTAATTGTCTTTGATGAAATGTACAACGTGCAGGTAATATTAAACAAAAAATGTCCTTACAATATATTCGGCGTCTATGGTAAGTCTGACAATAAAGTATGTAAGTCGAACTTCATACATAAATAAATATATTTAAACTGACAAATGCGTAACACGGTTGGTTTTCCTCTTATAACTCACTTATTCGTCACATGAATGACTAGATCCAAACGGCACACAATACTCACATACTGAATTATACTTAACTCCCCCTAACAGATCTGTTTATGTTTAACATTTTTTTTTTTTAGACATTTTAGACGAGTTTCACTTTCTTTTAGAATGTCCCGTGTATTACGATCTTAAACGTCAATATATTAAACGCAAATACTTGCATCGCCCAAATTTTATCCCTAAATTTACCGAATTAGTAAACACAGAAATTAAAAGTGAACTATGCGGATTATCGATGTATTTATATCACAGCTTCCTCCGACACAAAGATATGTTTCTTTAATCTATGAAACATATTTTACGGATACGCACTTAGCTAATATTTCAAATCTGTCTGTCTTTCTTCCATGTGCAACTACTTTTTGTCCCTCATTTATTTGCTCTATGTATATTTATATGTCAGTTACCATGAGGTTAATATTTTGCTGTATGTATTTTTATACGTAAGTAACGTATACGCTAAGTAACGTATACAAAACCAGTTTTGCAACTAATGCAAAATTACTATATTATTATAAATAATCTCTAACACTATATAATTTAAAGTGGCAAAGATACGTGCATGAATATAAGACCACGATTACGTTGTTATAAATATGTTGCTATATTTTTAACACTCAGATAAAAACTCGTGTAATGTTTTTAACACTCAGATTCTAATATTTTTCATGTAAAGACGTCCTAACCAGAAATTGCAACTGTATGTATGTATATGTAACTAACACTGTTTGAACTAATGAGTGTATACTTATTGTTCAAAATAAAGTTTCTTCTCTTCTTCTTTAAAAATGACTTTGTGTGATGTTCAGAGTTTTTAGTTTTAAAAGTTTTAAAAAATTGGATATTGAGAAGGTCAAAAGTGAGGTTAGACATTTAAGACGAAAAAAAGTCAGTGACCCAGGAAAATGACCCATGTAAATGACAATATTAATGGCATTTACAACCACCGTCTCTTGAAAGCCATAAGGTGCTATTAACATTATGTGCACCTATGCTCATAGCACCCTCTGACTTTCAAGGGACGATTTGTAAGCGTTCAGTAGGGCGCCACACGCACATTTTGAAAGGACGCGTTTGTACATGAAATAAACGTATACCCCGGTATTATAAAATGCATACAATAGGATCGGTGATTTGATGCACCAAAACGGTCATGATATAGTTCCATAGTGGTATAGTTGAATATCAATTTTCAAATGGTTTACGAAAATTGTAGGCATAATGTAAACAAGAATTTGAAGCATTTCCTGGCAAACAAACTGAACATATTCAAGACATTCGTTGTTTAAGATAAAACGATGCAATACGCGTGTGACAGCTTGGGAAATATTGTATATGTACATGTGTAAACTATCATATTCTCTACTACTTGAATATCGGGAGAGTAAAATAAATACAAGAAACGTTTAAAAATGATATTAACATTTTTAAAATATTTGTTTGGACACAAGGATACATCAATATTCACAGTAGAAAAGTAAGTAGATTTGTTAAAAGCATACAATTCCTTAAAGATGTGGCATTATGTAATGAGTTGTTGAATCGTGAACAGAATCGACATTGATTATTTTGTTGCTTAAGTTAAAAAATAAACTATTAATTTAAACACACGCAATTGATTTTTAATTTTGACAAAAAATAAAGTTAAACGATTTGACTTATAAGCTTATTAGGTCCTAGACCTTCGGTCAGCGTGTACCTTTAGATATGGCATTGTATATGGCTAATACCTTTCTTGACCTACTGTGAACTCTGAATATACACTGTATGTATACGTGTCATTCGTGGAAACAGTGGTCTTGGTTAAAAGTCGTTAACGCTAGGTAAGCAGGTTTGTTGTTTGAATGGCCTCGTGCAAATATCTAGTTTAATAATTTAATAGTGGATATACACATAGTCCATCACTCGACATGTAAAATGTTCAGCCACCCGTTAAATGATGGATAATGACGATTAAATTAAAGTAACAAATTTATAAGCATGGTTAGTGCCTAAATAATTATTTAGAGCGTTGAACAAATTTAAACATTTATATCCTTTCGTGGATGTACTTGTTAATTATTCTCATTATTCTCTAGTTATATACTGTCGCGTCCGCCGAAAACAGGGAAAGTGGGATGTACATTTATTGTATATGCTAAACAAATACTGAAATGTATCGCATTGCGTTTTTATATTATATACATTAAAGTAGGTGTTGATTTACAAACTGGACATTTTTAAACGGATCGAAGAGGTTGGTTCATGTATTTGTCTGTTTTTTTTACTGGTTTAATTTTCTAATACGTTTACATGTAGTTATTTTATACATTTTTCTGTACCCTTATTCATAAATTAACAAAGTACTTATTAGTAATTGTTCATTAGAAAAAAAAACACAGAAATTAGGGAGGGCCGTAACATTTATTTTTGAAACCAGTTGGCTTGTTTCTTTTTTCAAGTACTAAACGTATGCAAATGCCTTTCTTGGTATAGAGCTTGGATAAAAATTACATGTACATGAACGTGATAAGATAAATGGGCTCCAATTTCAAATTCAGTTAACATTATTATTGTTCATATCTAGTTATTGTTTGATTGTTGCTCAAACAGTTTAAAACCGTGTGTATGCCGATATTTATAATCTACAATGTATCAGTGTCTGCATGTATCCGTCTGCTCGTATGTCAGTAGACGCTTCCACACATGTTAAACATATTTAAATTAATCTGCAATGTTATCCAATCATCGCACTTGGATATCACGTGTTTAGAGGTTTAACTATTTCATTAAAATAAGCACGTGCATAATGTGTGTGATATATTGAAGAACACGTGGTTATGTTTGTGATATTCAATGAATGGAAATTAATCATTTAACAATAGATGGGGAGGAATTTAAACTATCCGTGGCAAAACATTGATCGGTCCTTCTCGAAATATATCCCTTTATATTATATAGTGGATGCATATACAAGGGGCTAATAGACCGTTACAGGTTTTGTCACGAACAGATGAAACCCATGCACAGCTATTGCACACAGATAAATTTCAATTTCTTGAACATCACAAACACATCAGAAGCTTAACCACGTGCACTTTTGAGTAAATTACGATAACTGTAAAACACATGATTGAATAAATATGCCGATTTATTTGCACATGATAGACATATGTAGAAACATCTACTTGTTCTCTCTTATGTACCACAAAATACAGTCACGTGCGCCGAAAACACCTTATTTGGTAGAAAAATTTCATGGGCGCGTCTGAGGTTGAATCCAGCATACACACTGAAAAATGGAAACATGATCCCCTCAGTATTTTAAGAATGGCGAAGATAGATGTTTAAATATAGGGTACATGAGGGTGTAAAATATGTTCGTGTATAGTATAAAACACGTCATAAAGAATAAGACATCGTTTGTTTCCAAAAAAAATAAATAGAATGTAAGCTTCAAGTAAAGGATCGCATTGAAACAGAAAATTGTGCAACGTGTTTTTGATCGACTAACATATACAAATGCAGCTTTTGTTGGTTTTTTATTTGAACTTCCCCAGTGACGTTTCATTAAAAAGACGTTTTGGTCAGTTTTAAATGTTCGATCTTTGTTTGCAGTCAAGTGTACGCACGTGCGTGCGTGCCTATGTTTGGGCCCGACCTTGACGTTATATACATTTTATTCGATATCAACAATGATTTTGTATAGAGAATGTTGAAATATAAAAACATGTATATATAATGAATATTAGTAAAAATTTGTTTTTTGGAGGATAAAACTATTGCGATACTCAATAAAACGGTCGCTATATTCGAATATCCATACCTTTATAAAAATGACTATGCATATGTTTGCCATGTCGTTGGCACAAAACACCGTTACAAAATGTTGTACATGTACATGTATTCTGCTATGTTATTATATTCTAAGCGAATGAATAAAAATTCGTTAAAATACAAAAAAAACATATTCGGTGTAATCAGCATTTTATCCATATTTTTTTATTTAAACTAAATAGTAGTACAAGGGTTTTAACTGTATTAGGTTTCCTTTAACGCAAAACAAGGAATATTCAGTCTAAAGTAATACAATACCCTGAGACAAACACAAACTTTAATAGCTAAAACATTATATTTCTTCCTTTACAAGAAAACCTCATACATCAAGATTCATCTTTTCAAAATATTATAAAAGGGAAGAATCGTAATTTTAATCGCACCATCTGGGCTGAATTAATGAGGCAGTGATTTGTATATTTAAATTAAATCTACGACTATCTGCCGCTGCAGCTGTCAGCCCGCGAACGGCGGTCCTGATATATTTCCGGTTGAGAATACAATTAAAGATAAGACAAAACGTGTTAACAGTAACAGGACCGAATATGGTGATTGGCTGAACGGCTAACAACGCCATGTACCTATAAAATATTGAGGGTTTCTTTGGTGAGAGTCGTCAAAAATCCCTGGTACCGACACTCGAAGGGACTCTCCGCTTTGTTTGCAACAACAAAACTGTCACTGTAAGTATTGGCGATTTTAATTTTAGTTAGCATTTGTAAGTGTTCATGAGTTAATTTTCGTAAATTGTCGGCAATTATTTATGATTTATTTTGTTATATTACATGGGAAATGTTTATGGTGTTTGTTTTAGTTGTCACTAGTCTTGACGGTTTTTATTATCAATTATCACTCTTAAGTATTTATGTTGTAATGGTTTAGTCGTGGCTAGTTAGTGATGAGCATTTATATTTAATATATCTTCGGCAAGTTTATGTTGCGTATGTTTAGTTGTCGATTGCATGTGTTTATGTTGTTTATTTTGTTTAGTTGTAGATGTTTATACTGTAAAGTTTTAGTTTTTTCTTTGGCCCTTGTTTATGATTTATATTATTTGTACATGCATATGTTTATTTGTCGCTGGTGTTTGTGATTTTTATTTTGTTATGTCAGTGGTAATTGTTTATGATTTATATTTCAGTTATGATTGGTTACTGTATATCACATATTTGATTAATTGACATCGGTTAGGCCGGGCAAAAACAGAATAGACTAAATACAAACAAATTGCAAGTATCAACACACAATGTTTCGAAATATATATGACGATAACAATAACAATTCAATGCAACGAGTGCTATATAAACTTGGACATAAAATCAACATGATTTACGATGAATTGTTTGTGTTTAGAGTGTGTTGTTTAGTTGTCGAATGTAAGTTGTGTAAGGTAATTACACATGGATGTAAGGTCCACCTTGCGATCGGGAGACCGTGAGTTCCATCCCTACACAGGAACGTTCGGGTGGTCTTCCATTTAGATACTAAATCTTGGTCCTAAATGTTCACAGGAAACGGAATCGAACGTGTCGCAATAAGTATCTGGCTTTCGTCTTAATCAAGCTGCTTATCTAGGTTGACAATATTTAAATTAAATAGTTTATGCAGTTAAATTTTAATTGTCACATATATGAGTTTGTAGTGTATATTGTTTTGTTTCGTGACCAGATAAAACAACAGTCTTACGGCGAAAATAATTACAATAAAATTAATTTATATTATTAACATTGTTGTTTTCGCCATACACGTAACAATAACAATATGTAATTTACTGCATCCTTTGACACAATAAACTAAATATAAAACTCAAATCTTATTACATTAGGAATATCTGTTAAGTTCATTTTTAGAGACATCGCGTCTTTCCTATCTGTAAAGTCTACTACTACTACTACTTATACTACTACTACTACTACAACTACTACTACTACCACTTCTGCTACTGCTTCTGCTTCCTCGACTTCGACGACGAAGACGACGACGGCGGCTGCTACTGCTCTGCTAATGCTATTCCTTCTACTGCTACTGCTACTGCTACTACTACTACTACTACTACTACTACAATTTCTACTACAACTATTAACTACTACTACTACCACTGCTACTACTACTACTTATCCTGCTACTAATACTACTACTACTACTTCTACTGCTACTACTATTAATATATTATTATTATTATTAAATATTGTATATTGTGTTTTTATTTATTGAAGAAAATTGAGTGCACATTATATATAAATATTTTATTTTTCACGTTCCAAAGTTTATGACGGTGTCTTTATCACATTCACCATCACTACCACCATCATCATCACCACGGCCACCACCATCATCATCATCATCATCATCGTTAACAACACCATAATCATCATCATCAAATTAATCAATTTAATTATACTGATCACATTCATGATGTTTTTTTTCCATAAAGTATTAATATAAACACTAATACTGTGTAACAGTAAATATATTTTTTTACAATGTCAGTATTTCTAACATATATAAGTTCATCGTGTTTATAGACAATTTAATACGTTGGTTCATTTGCGGAATACAATATTGCTTGGGAGATGCAATTTGAACAATTGAACTAGTAAACGAACATAGATCGCTCCGCCTTTCTGTTTGTCCCAGGTTGTTTGTCAAAGGATTTTAAGTAATTTGTTTTTGTCCTGTTTAACAATTTTATTCAATTCGTTATATCAGTTCACAATTTGTGAAAATTACAAATCTTACATAATGCACACTATAAACTATAAATAAGTAAAAAACAGTACATTTAAACCATGTATACAATATATACAATATATATACAACACAGTACATTGAACCATGTATACAAACACTCCTCTATAAGTAGTTAACAATTAACAATGTAATTAACTATTTTAACATACTAATTTCATAGAAGTCTTATAACTGTCCAATAGAAATATTTTTTGGATTCATACTTTGTGCTTGTATAAATATGTAAAGTTAATCTTATACTAATTTTTAAACCTCTAAATTTTGGGATAACTTCTTTCCTTTTACATGCAAATATGTACTTTTTAATTTCCATAGAAAGGAATAAAACAATTGTCGTTTTCTTTTGTATCACCAAGCAGTACCAGTTTGCAATGTATTTCAATTCTTATATTTGCATATTTTAAACTATCGGAAACATCCTTAACTAGGGTTTGCACTCTATTACATTCCCAGAATAAGTGGGTAATTGATTTTGCCGACCATTTGCAAAAAGTGCATGCGCTTCTTCCGGACATGCCCATTTTAAAAAAGAATGAATTTGTTCCCAATATTGTGTGGACAATCCTAGCATGTAACCATTGCATATATGTATCATTATTTGTTTTAAACACTTGTCCATGTACAATATCCCATTGTATAGTATCATTTACAAAATACTCATTCTATTTAGTTTGGCATGTTGGGATTTCTGAGTTAAATGTCAGCATATTATATAGTATCTTGTTGCAGGAATTAACAATTACGGGTTTAATATAGGTTGACAAAATTGGGTACATTTGTACTTTATAATGTACTAGTTATATATTGTGCAATGAGGCATGTACGCAGAAAGAACTATTTTTAGGCATTCATAGTGTAAAAGTTTACGGATCTATTAATTGTGTTTTGTAGCTCTTGCAATGACAAGATTTGTCCGTTGCCATTAATAATATCTTTAACATACTGAATGCCATTGTTGTACCAATAGTTCCAAAAATGTATTTGTTGTTGATCAGTAGATAGTTGTTATAAAGCAAAGGCATATTTAATAGCTTCTCCAAAGAATCAATACTAATACATATAACAAATTCTGCATATATTGTTAAAACATCAATCCAAAAAGTGTTTGTTATTCCTTATATAGCAAATATTGCATATAAACAACCTGTATTGCATAGCTTATTAAAATCTATTAACTTCCATGCCAAAGCCGTGAAGTTGCTCTGTCCTTGAATAACCTTTCTTACCCACGATAATGTCAAGCGTTTTATTTGAGCATTTATGTGCACCATCAACAGCGTGTGTAATGACTTTGCCTTTAATTTGTGAAGGCCCCTGCCAAACTAATTTGTAGAGTGTATCATTTCTATCTTTAATAGTGGAATTTCAAGGGTTTGGCAAAGAGACAAACAGATGAATAAACAAGGGAAGTACCAACGACTTAACAACATTTTTTCTACCTAATGGAGTTAGATCCTTTCTATTCCAATATGCAATGACATTTTCTAATTTAACTAGTTTATCATTATAATTCAGCTCAATCATTTTAGATAGATCAACATCAAATCTTAAACCTAGTAATATAAATTGAATGCATCCCCACGTTAGTTTCCACTTAGTTTTAATGGATCGTTCACTGTATTTTAAAGCCCCTATCCAAACAACATGAGTTTTTTCAAAATTAACCTTCCGGCCTGAGTATTGTGAAAAGGAATGTAACAACTGTAGTGTAGTATTTAAGGATTCTTCTGATCCATCCATTAATGAATAGCTATAATCAGCAAATTGTGATATCTTCTATTCTTCATTGTCAATTTTGATACCCTTTATTTTCTTACATTTCCTTGTTTTGAGAGCTAATATTTCTGCAAAAAGTATAAATATATATGGTGAAATAGGGTTACATTGCCGACAACCACGTCCTATTGTAAAGAATTCTGACAAAAAACCGTTCAATTGGACTGCATTGTCGATTTGATTATAAAATAGTGTTATCTAGTTCTTAAACATTAGTACAAAATTAAAAATTCAAACACTTGTTTTTATAAAATTAAACGATAAAGTATCGAACGCTTCGAAATCAATTAGCACAAGCAGGCCAGGGATTTGATTGCTTTCAGTATCATTCATGATATCATGCAATAAACGTGTATTGACTCCCATATACATGCCTTTAATAAAACCGGTCTGGTCATTGTTTAATAACGTATTCAACACTGATTTAAGTCTGTTAGCGATTGTTCCTGATGCTAATTTATACACCGTATTCAACAAGCAGATCGGTCTCCAATTTTTTTTAAATTGTTTGCGTTTACCCTCCTTAGGAATACAAGTAATAATTCCACGTTTCTGAGTAATAGAAAGAGAACCGTCATTATACGAATAATGTATGTTTCTTACTACGAATACACCCAATTGTTTCCAAAACACCTTGAAGAAATTTGTTGAGAATCCATTAGAGCCCGGGCTTTATTATTTTTCATTTGTTTAGGAGTAACTGACACCTCTTGTAAAGAAACCATACGCTCTAAATATTCTGCTTTCAGGTCAGTCAACTTTGGCACTTCCTCATTTTGAAATCATTTTTCGTATCATAATTGGTAGTGGGCTGTTCTGAATATAATTTTTATAAAAGCAATTTGCTTCCTTTAAAATATTTTTAGGATCATTTATTAATGTTCCATCATCTCTCTGCATGCAGACTATATTTTTGGACAGATAATTATTTCTTTCTAAATTGCAAAACATTTTGATAGTTGTTTCACCATTGTCTATCCAATCAGAACTGGACCTTATAAAACAACATTTCATCGTTTCTTTTCTTATAGTATCTAATTCATTTTTAAAGCAAATAAGTGTTCTTCATTTTCATCTGTCAATGCCTGTTCCAAGAAAACAATTTGTGATATTAATAAATAAATAAGCGACGGTCTTACCTCTAATTTCCATTAAAAGTGTTTCTATAAGAAGTTTGTCATTGATAACAAACTGAAGTTGACTGATATCAATATCACTTAACATTTCTAGATTGTATATAAGAATGCCATATTGCCTTTTAACATCATCTATTAATGTGTTTATTACAGACAGATATCGTATATGATTTAATAAAGAGTTGTTTAACTTCCATAAACCTTTACCGTGTATATTTTTTTTCAAAACTAAGTACAATGCTTATAATAGAGTTGTCTGATATGTAACTTGTTTGTATTTGCGCATTTAATAAATATTCATATAGATTTAGTAACGTGAACTGTTTTGAACTGTAACTTAAAATAAGAGCTAACAAATGTCCATCACCATCTTTTTCAAAAGAATTGACATTTATTTTTTGTTTCTTTTAGAATAAAATTGCAACTCCTCTTGAGTTTGTTGACCCAAAACTAAAAAAACAGTTCCCGTCCCATTGTGATTAAATATGTTTCTCCATTTGTGCATTCCAATGAACATCTTGTAAACTATAGATGTCAGCATTGAGCTTTTTTATAAAATTAATTACATCAACTATTTTTTTATTGTCACGTAACCCAAGACAGTAATAAAAAATAATATGTAACTCTGTCATTTACAGATGATTTTCAGAATAAATGTAAGTCTGTTAGACACTTAATACTGCATGTACTTCCATAAAATAGCATACAGCTAATTTTCTCCTGTTTATAAAACAGAACAGTCTGATACAAAACATTAAAACATTTCATGTATAAAAAAAAAACTTGCAAACATGGATGTGAACAAAAGAACAATAAGAAACGAATACAGACTAACATATCTGTATACAAAAAATACACAGACAGAAAACATGCTCTGTAGCCAAAACAAATATGGCATAACAATAGTATTTAAATATACAAGTCGTTTCACCAACCAATAGATGAAACCAATATAGTGAAATATATTATTTGTGACATTTTTGCGGCTGCCTATATATTGAGCAATTAACTGGAATTAAAAATAATTGTCTTAAAGCGTTTTACTTACATTGTCTAACAATAAAAAGGAGCAGCTAATGTATAATATACATAACTTGCTACCAGTAATGTTTTATTACGTTTACTTCAGGTAAATATGACAGGGATGCATAAGATAAGAGATAGGGTCAGCGTTTTTAAAGGCAAAACAGAGATATTGGTGTGCCCAACAAACCCAAATATGTAATATTGAAGTACACGCATAATTATGTTCATAAATGTTTATATCTGCATTCATTCAAATTAAAAAAAAAATAAAGCAAAAAAAAAGTGTGTATGAAATTTCCTTTATATGTTTTTTTTTTTATAGTTCACGGTAGGTCAGTGAAGTTATGCATTTATATATTCTATGACGTATCTTTTATTTTTTCAATAAAAATGTCATGGAATGTCAGCATATTGCCTTTGGCCATTTACATATATACAAAAATGACAACAACTATATGGCTAAGACAGGGAAACATACACAGAAAACATACGGAAAACATACAAATACAATCAAACACAACTGATTTAAGACTACATTAGAAATTTAAATGGCATTCTTACCAAATAATACACCAGGAAAGCGTCAACTAATTTGAATCTACATCGGGGAACTATTTTATAAGTTTATGCCGAAACTAACGTGCCTCGTCAGTTGTTATTTGCTTCCTTCTCTTTCTGACCATTCGTACTGTTTCTGCAACAGCCACGTCTCTGTCACGTATTATTCTCTCCACATTGAACCACATGACCGCAAACAGACCACTGCGTGTGTAGCCATCACTACAGCATGTACAACGTTATAATTTAGAAAACTTGAATAGCTTTGATTACTTTGACAAACATATCCCAAAAACCACGACACAATGCTGAAAAAATCGACATACATAATACATTGGTTTGTCACGTACTTAGTATATTAGATGACATACGAAAACTTGTCTTCAATGTACTGACATTGTATCCCCACTGGGCCATTCTTTGAAAAATCCTGTGCATCGACCACAGTACTCAGCATATCATCAGGTTTGCAAACAGGAGAATCCTTCGGACACTTCCGAAATTGGTAGACACGGACGTCGGAACGTTGTTTCTGACAAATAATGGTAAACCTTTCATGTCAGTTCTAGAATTGTGCTTTAAGTACAAAGGATATTTCACGTATAAGCAATTTTGAATAATAAATAAATAAATCATTAACTTAATATGTTTATATCTGTCAACATTATCTACATAATGGCCTCTACATTTGCTTGACAGCAGTGTGGCTGTGAATGTACCAAGCACGAGGACGCTGTCACCCACGGGCACAAAGGGACTTACCTTAACATATCGTAACAGTTTAATGCGCACCATAAAGCATAATTGTTTATAAAATACCGCAGCTTCACATTTGGATAGAAAATAACGGTTGGCTAATCATTGTGTCGCTTTAATGCTATTCCGGTATTCACTTTGTTAACAGCAAGTACATCTTTAACAGTAAGAAATGTGTATATAAACTTGAAGTTATAAAACATATAGTAATATAATGTCGTCTGTCTTCAGTTTCAGTATCATCTACTTTGTTTGGATTTAAACACACACACATTATTGTTATCACTTATCTTATGAAACTCCATGTGAAAGTCGTAATTGTACAACGATTTATAAGCGTGATAAAATAGAAATACATGTTTGTGTCTGTCGTGTGTGATGATTGGAGATTTGACGAAAGCAAACAATGCGCACATATTTCTTTCAATATGAAGAAACCATAATTTAAATCGAATAATAATATCATCCTCTACATACCTGTTCAACAGTGTTCACATTGTAGTCGTGTAGCAAGCGAACACAATCAATTCTGAGCTTGCTCTCGTAGAATGGGTTAAAATAAGCTTGTCTTGCTCGAGAAAGCTCTGAAAGAAACATATGCAAAACATTGACCCTTAACATCTTCCTGCATGTTACTGCATACCACTCAACTAACTATTTGCCGAATCATCTACCTTCTTCTCTATATCTTTATATATGTTTTTGCATACCGTTCTACCTTACTTTCTATCTACCTAGCTATCTACCACTTCTGTACATTAATGCATACCAGTTTACCTACATTTCAGCCTTCGTACCAGCCTACGTAGTTATATAACTACAAATTCGGCTACCTATGATACAACTTAGATCTCTGCCTAATGTTTACATAATATTATACCTCTACCTATCTATCTACCTACCATTCTTAACTAGCCATCTTCATACTTCTGTACTTACTGTCGTATTGGCCTCTCTGCCTACATATGTACCTATGTACTTACCTCACTACCTTGTCCACGAATGATATCTCTACCTGCAGTTTTACCTACAGCTCTACCTCATATATTTTTACCACAATCTAATTATCGCCTTTACCACTATCTACATTACTTATTTACAAATATATACCTTTCTTCTTAATCACTATCTACCTATATTCTTTACCACTATCTGTCAATCTTCTTTACCACTACCTACCTATATTCTTTATCCCCATCTGCCTATTTTCTGTACCACTATCTATATTCTTTACCCCTTTCTAAATGTCTTCTTTACCCCTATCTACATTTCACCTTTATCTATATCTACCTACCTTGTTTACGACCACTATCTACCTATCTTCTTTACCACTATATATCCATCTTCTTTACCACTAGCTACCTTTCTAGTTTTCTACCTATTTTAATATTTGCCTACTTTCCTACCTATTTCATTATCTCTCACCACACCTAAGGTATTATGAATAAATGCCTTGTATTTATGACAAGAATATCAGTGAACTGATGAATGCTCCCCAGTACGCTATGCAAAGTAATGGGGATGCAATCAGAAGAGCAGTATCCAGACAATTGTGCTCTATATATTAATTTGAGCAATTATCAAAGTCCCATTACAGTAAGAAATATCATTGAGATTCTTGGTGCAGTGAACACCTCTTCTGGGTAATGCAGCTTCCCATACAGTTTCATTGAATATTGGCTTGTAGTTGATGCAAAACAGTCGAGATATGAATTGCGCACTATACACTAATTTCAGCAACCTTCAAAATTTCATAACTCCAAGGAAAATTACTAAAGGGAACATCCTGTACTGTGTACACCTCATTTTGATAATGAAACATCACATATAGTTTGATTTTAGTTGCAGTGAAAAAGTCCGGTGAAGAATTGTGCACTATATTCTAATTTCAGAAATCTTCAAAGTCCCACAACAATAACGCTTCTCATAAAGTTTAATTGGAATCTGGTCATTAGTTGTGTAGAAATAAATTGGCCAACAATTGTGCACTAAATACTTATTTCAGAAGTCTTCAAAGTCCCATAACTCTAAGAAAAATCATTGAAGCACAACATCCTGGTTCAGTGCATACTTCCTCTGGGTAATGAAGCTTCCTATAAAGTTTCATTTATTTCTGGCCAGAAGTTGCGCTTAGATAGACCGGACAAGAATTGTGCACTAAATGCTTATTTCAGAAATCTTCAAGTCCCATAACTCTGAGAAAAATTCATTAAAGCTAAATTTCCTGATTCAGTGCACACCTCCTTGTGGTAATGAAGCTTCTATAAAGTTTCATTGAATTCTGACCAGTAGATCGTAGAAATAGACCGGACGTTAAATGTGCACTAAATGCTAATAGTAGAAATCTTCAAAGTCCCATAACTCTGAGAACAAATAATAATTTAAAAGCGGAACGTCCTAGTTCAGTGTACACCTCTTGATAATGAAGCTTCCCATGAAGTTTCATTGAATTCTGGTCATTAGCTGCTGATAAATACTCTTGACAAGAAAACGGGAAGGACGGACGGACGGACAAAGCGGCGAATATATGCTCCCCCGAAATGTTTCGGAGAGCATAATACATGTTTACAATCAACGGAATACGTGATTGTTTTTATTAACCGATATATTAACAGCATGTAGTCGTTGTGTCCATCTAGATGTACAAACAATCTCAATACAGGTCTGTATCTGTCATTTGAAATAAGGTAGCTCACTAATCAAACATTGCAGTTTATGGCAACTTGACATTTTAAATATAAAAGTATGACCTTTAGGATAACTACTCGATGCTTATAGATGTCATTCATCTACATATATTTAACCTAAAGAACGCATTCGAATCACATGGACTTCACTGCTGCGTTAAAACAGTGTATACATTAACAAATTCATATATTAATTGTAAGTTCGTTATAACTGTTTAAATGCATTTTGAAGTAATTATCTTATGGGAAATTAAACCCGAAGAACGAACAAAAGGAATACCGGTTGAAACATGATATTGGGATATGTTTAAAATAACATGTCCCTATTGTAGAGACGAAATTTACGAACCATTGTGTGGTAAATACAGCACAATGCTTTATATCCCACATAAACTTCCTAACTACGATATTTATTTTGGTTATTTGCAATCGCTGATTTATATACCTTTGTGTGTGCGTGCAAATCTGATACCCTTTCGTAAAGTGTATGTGTATCTTAACAAATATACCTAGTCGTAAATCTGACAATCATGCAATGATAATAGTGAGTCATACGGCATAATCTTAAACTTCCAAAAATTGCATTTTTCAATTCCAAAAATAAAATGAGTGCTTAATTATGTAAAGGCATGCTAACTTTGGGAGTAAATATTATTGATTTAAATAAATTATTATATAAGCCGTTTAATAATTTATTATTTCAAGCTTAAAACAAACTCAGAATCGAACAATAACATTTGAGCGTAAAACTATTGTATTTGCTTAACATTTCTATATCATACACAGTAGTTTCACGCTCGACCCTCGATTTATACATTCTTTATTACATGTTTACAACGAACACAATATTGGGTGTACATACATTTATAAATAAGTTTTTACAATTTTAAAATCCCCATACAATTTGGGAAATTATAAGTTGGTTCCATACAAAGATATTTTCAAAATATAATCATTGTTATCTAATTTAAGTTATGTGAAACTCGACCCTGCTCTTCATCGTAACATGGAACATAACTATTGAAGTCGTAAATCAAAATTACGCACCCGGAATTAAAGTGGGATCAATGTTCTTTCACCTATTTTCAGGCTTTTCACCGTCTAAATCTTTGGTATTATCAGTATCTGAATCAACATTTTCACAGTCAGATAAGATTTCTCCATCTCCTGAAACAACTTATACAACTATAAAATCTCTATTATATAATAATGCACAGAATGTAGCTCACGTAAATACCAAATTACATATACATGAATATGTGAACTGTTAAAAGACCAATGTATGCAGGTGGTTTGTTTTATATTTAAATATAATCTGATTTGCATTTGGGACTTCATCCCGTAATATTTGGAATAGTTTTCAAAAGCCGCGCTTCAAATTATAAGTTTTCGTGCAACTTCATGAACAACAAAAAATAACTTGTTTGCAAAGGAAGTCTATAATAATACCAATAATTTAAATATTTGAATTGTTGTGTATCGCAATACCTACCCGGTATTCCTCATTCAAAGCGTCTATCGAATGCGCAAGATCAACATAAGTCTTTGTGTGACAACATCTCCTATAGGATACAGAGCCTCACACAACACTCCGTGGAGATACAGGTACTGAAGCTGTCAAAATACATGTAATAAGTGAATAGAACATATATTACAGCCTTCTAAACATTTATTGATCTCACTATGTATAAACATTCAGGTATTTGAAGCAGCATGTATTCTGAGATAATAACTGCGGTTATAGTGGGCTTTCAGCGGTGCTTGTAAACATTTGAGAAGTAAATTATACTTCAAGTTAAGCTAAACGACGTGCATGACAACCAGTGTTTGCACCATGTTGATCCTCTGATCTCTCAGCCCGAGAATTGCATCGAACACGGTGATCTGTTTTTCGGTCGTCCCTTGATTGTGCAGGTAGCCAAACGCTATAAACGTCCCGGTTCAACCGACCTCAGCACTGCATGAACATGATAATACATAGTAAACAAGTACAAAATATCACCACGGGCTCTTTATCTTTACTGACACATATACTTAACATCTGAAACAATAACAAACAATCTAAATTTAAGCTTTTAATATTGTAACGAGAATTTCATTTTACGAGCAGTGCTAAAAACTGTTTATTTGAAACATAACCAAGTAATATGTACAGAAAAGTGTTTCCAATCATGGTCATAATCTGCCTTCAGATCAGCTTGGAGCCGGAAAAAAAATCGTTGACGTTTCGGATTGAATTGTTTCTCAAACACTACATCTGCAACGGAATATCTTTAGTAAATAAGCCGAGCTGGGGTATTTACATGATTTGTGCAATGCAAAGAATGTATTGGTGTATAATTATGCTGTATTCGTACTTCGTAACAATAACGAATTGTACTAATGTTATATTGCACTTTACGCTCCTTTAAGAGTGCCGGTTGAAATTATCCATAATGCTCACTTAGTCGTGAATTTCTTCCAGAGACACCATTAGGGGGAATTATGTTTTAATATCCGCATAGCCTTTATTTAAGACAAATGACCAGTTACGTGTAATATACAAGACAACAAGCACAACAAATCACACAACATAAAAATAATTTAAAATGGTGTTACCGCATTGGGATGGTCAATGTGAAGCATTGGCAATTTAAACCTCATTAAATAAAACATGTTTTGAAATTTATAAATAAATATCCTTCAAAGGCAAATCTAACTCTGCATGGACGATACTTAATGCATTAACGTCATGTTAAGAACAAGATTGCATTCTCCATCGAGTTCCATACAATTATAAACAGCAAATTGTGTTGCAATAAAACAAAACAAAAGCATGCACTATTGCTATAAGGATTAATAACATCACGTAATTGATCCGAATCATCAACGATCAAATTGTTTGGGGCATATTCACGGGTGCTCCGGATTTAATTAGTATAGTAATGTAACATTTTAGATCTATTTGCAAACAAGAATGATCAGTTTGATTAGTGAAATTACAATATAACACAAAATATAGCACCATATACTGCTTTAAAGTAATAATGAACTCAAGCTATATAGCAATTTAATTTAGAGATATTTCCTTTGCATAATGACTACATAGTTAAACCAGGTACGAGTACCATAAAGATATGATGTCAGTAGCAAACGTACACACAGTAACATTTATTGATTTTTACATTACATTGAGCAACAGAACATAAATTTTGGGTAGCAAAAACCAGTTGAAAATGGCACAAAGCACTGTTGTCATTTTTATTTCAATACACTATACACCCTTAAAATTAATACGGTAGTTTTTCAAGGGAATCATTTAATAGTTTATAGCAAAATTCATAGAACAAGTACTATAAAATCTGTATATGAAATTTGTCCAACATACACGTAAACATAAATGTTGCAAACTAGCCTATTGTGTGCTTTCATCTTAGCTAGAAATTGAAATCACGTTCGAGGTTTGGGTTCAATGATTTTTTTTAATCCACCGCTACAACTGTATATCGTTATGCAGTCAGTCGGGGCAAATATGTATTTACAACTGTGAACTAATAATGATATATTACAGTTTAATTGTTCAGTATTAGTACTCCGTGAAATCAAAGTAATGTTATAATGTCTAATTGCACTTAACACTGATTATGAGAGTTTCATATAAACAGATCCATAATGAGATCTGAAAGATCTAGTTTAAGGAATAATTGGACTCTCCATGGGGTATTGAACTCTGTATATTGATCCACCATAAAATATCTTATAATTAACTGCAATCTGTTCTCTCATCTGACTGAGCAATGGCTGAGTGCACTGTTTCAATGTACCTCTTTTACTGCAGAAGTGTATTGATCTCAGCTGTTAAGAGTCACCACACTGTATGCTCACTGTGACCACACCATAATATTAATACACAGGAAAACGAGTCCTTGATTCGGGTGAGGGCAAGGGGGAAGTTCAAATAAAGAAAGATTAAAGTAGCTATATGCCTGTAATCCTGAATACCTTTATTTTAGTTTAAGAATATATATAAGTTATAGAAAATCAATACTTCAACAGAGAAACGTTCTTTAGTATAGCGTTTACAATCATAGTCTGAATCTTATTTTGCTTGTGCAATCTGCTCTCCATGTAATGATGTTGAACAGAACCCAAGTGTGTTATGTACGAAATTGACAGGTGCGGATACGGGTATTGGCATCAAGGGATGAAAAGAAAGAAATAACTACCAACCTAAACAACCTAGTTTGGAATGCATGAAAATGTACACACTAATTAAAAGGCGAATTAAGCCAGAATTGACGAATAAAACAAAATTCCATTCACCATCAAGTTTCATAAAATAATAAATAGAAACATTGGTGGTCATTTAACAAGAAATATAGCACCAAATACTGTCATAAGGATTAGTGAAATAATATACATATTATATGTTAGGTACGATTTTATATTTTATGTCAAAAATCATAGTATGAGCACTTTGCTTATGAAACTTGTCCAATACAAATATGAACATAACTGTTTGTAAACAAGCTATTATCTGTCTTCTGCACTTAGCTTTTGAAATTGAAATTACGTTGGAGATTTGTGTTATATGAGTCCTCCAAATCCACAGCCACAATGGTATACCTTTATATAGTCAGTTGGGAGCAAACATTTAACAGCATCTTTAAAATACTAAAGATAGTATGGGGTACACTTGCGCAGCATTAGTTCTTGGTGAAATCAACGTAATGTAATGTTAAATTGCACTTTACACTGCTTTTAAGTTTGCGTTAAATAGATCATTATTAATATCTTAATTGTTAATAGCTAACCTTTTCAATATTTTTGTTAATTGTTTTGCTATGCACTTATATGACGTTCATGCATTTCAATTTACGTACCTTTTTATGCATAATGACCATCATGCGTATAATAAAACTGATATCTAGATTAACTATCAATATCCTTTGATAGAAGTAAATGGACTGTAGTACAACACTTTAAGGTTTATAATCTTAATCTCAAAACCGTTATGCACGCGTCTTTGATGCCAAAACTTTAAACTAAATAATGTGCATTGAAAACCAGTAGGCTATTAAACTAAACACTTTTTGAATAAAGTATATTTGGCGAGGATTGTTAGTTTTAGTTGAGCCTGATACCGAACGTTTGATTGTTGTGTTCATTTGGTTTGTAAAGTGTTTTATACTGTTAAGTGTATATTATCCCATGATGATACTTAGCATTGTCACATTTAACAATACAAAATGTGGCGTACCTTGCATTAAAATACATAACAGCAATCCAGGAAGTTAATTATTTCAATAAAACACCGAATTTTATCAACAAATTAAAACACGCGAAAATGCAAACATTAAGTAACCACATAATACTTAGATCGTTTAAATCAGCAAGGTGCACACAGTAAAGTGAAGTCTTTGTTTAGTACAGCGAATGCCCTTATCACTAGGCCGTGATGATATAATAACGTGTAATATCGCTGCATTGATAAGAACGAAATTAAAGTAATTGAAATTGTAAAATAGCACCAAATGCTGTTTTTATGAGTTGTGTTGTGTTGAATCAGGAACATATCGAAACACATACTTGTGAATGTATTTCCTCTTTCGAAAGATTTATTTAAACTTTACAACGTACTAGGCGTTTATATTAGACGTATGCACTAAATTTAACAATTACTTGAAAAAAATCGACATAAGGTCCTTGAGTTTGAGTTTGTAAACGATTTATTTGATTGACTATTATTTAACAAAACACAAAAACTCTATTACATATTTGTATTCATGAGTTTTAGATATATTAGTTAAGATATATTACACCAATATTAGAAACACACCATATACGCAAGTGTTTCAGCGTATCTGTTATTACAATATTTAAATAAACAATCACATAAATTTAATTGCAAAGGTTAAATTCTTAATACCTACCGTACACTGTATTAATTACAAAATAATATGTTTAAAAAAAAAATCAAACCATTTTCGTCACAGACACATTGGTCATTTTATTAAAATGCAATCTCTCTGTTTCAAGTTGTTTAGTCGCCTAGGGTATATATCCATATATGAAAGCATAACAATATAAAACGTACTACGACGAATAACGCCGCCAAATCAGCAACATCTACAATATTAATCAATTTACATAAAACAACGACTGCCTACATTCAAATGTGTACAATAAAATGATTATCAATATAACTATAACTAGCGCAATACATCACTATTTTAAGTGAATTCAACAATTGGACTATCTACCTGTATAAATCTATTAAAAAACACTTATATAAATGGAAAATCTTTTATCGTGTGTCATACTTCCGGTTTTATATATTTAGAAAGAATATATTGTGCTAATTTTAGCACCTGCACATCTTCTGTGAAAAAGAACAACCAAATCGACGAATATGCTATAACAGGCAAGTTTGTACATATTAATAAAACAACATTCTGACATCTTTAGATTAAAAAAAACATTAAATGTAGAGAAATATAGATTCACAGTAATGCACCAACCGCTTAAGAAGTATCACTAAAGTTTCTATAAATTGGCGGCGCATTAAGGCGAATGTGCATAAGGGCGAGGAAATTATTTTGTATTTTTCAAAGAACTGCTTTAAATGAGACAATGCCGTCTACTTTGTAACGTTTACATATGCATCAAAGATTGTTCACGCGAAATTATGTGCACACATAACGCTGCTGAAAGAAAACGATAAACTCGCCCAAGTACAGGAAAATTATCCTCATCGCCCATACGCCCAGAGGTAGCAATATATATATTGATACATTTATATAAATATTAAAAATATAGCGTTCATGTCTCGATGATAATTATTTCCATATCATTTAGTGGTGCAGCATTGTTTTACATTATATGTGTGATCTTAAACATATAATACATCCGCCTAGCACTATAAAACAGCTTACTGTTTAGGGCCTTTAAAAATAACACATATTAAACAAAATGTAAATACTAAAAAGAACTGTCTGTACTGTACAAAATGAAATATATAACAGAAAAATCACCATGGGGAGCACATAAGAGGAAAATTTGTCTGGCTCATGATTTGTTAAAGAACTGTCTGTACAAAATGAAATTTATAACAAATAAATCGCCATGGGGTGCACATAAGAGGAACATTTGTCTCGCTCATGATTTTTAAAAGAGGGAATAGCACCGATGGGGGATGGACAATTTGTTGGCAGTGGTTGAATGGTACTTTGGTATGGACACATGAGATAGGTAGTTTAATCAAATCACCCCTCACGCACACCCCCTGCTGCCCCTCTGGGCTGGTTAATGCAGTACGTGGAATATATTTTGAAATTCAACATATTTTTGCAAATATTCAACAACAAATGAATATACTATGCTTAGAAAGCTTAATCAAAAACATTAGACTAAAAAAAAACTTGGATCTAGCAAACTTTTTAGAAAATGTCAACAAACAGGTAATGTTTTTCCACCTGCTCCATTTTGTAGCACCATGTACCTTTTTAGATCTTATATCTTTCACTCATATTGTCAAACTACTAAGAATCTTTCTATTAGTGTGTGTTGAAACATATTTTGTACACATTAAAAGGTTGATAACTGGGTCATTCCCATTGTATAAAAAATTTGAAATAAAAATGGGGCTTATTAAGGGTTGACACACTTAATGTAAATAGTGCAAACAAGCATACATAATAAATTGCTTAAAATAAAAATACAAAATCAATCAGATTAGTAAAGGTTTAGGTATGGCTCTGCTAGCAACAGAAACTACATTATTAAACAACATTTGATTTAAGATATGTGTTGCTTGCTATTCTGCCCGGCAGAACACGATTATGCATGTACACAGAAGGGAGAGTGGAGTAAAAGGAAGGAAGGGGGAATTTCCTGCAGCTTGAGTACAATTAATGACACAATGAGCTTAGCATTTCATAAGAAAAATGTAAATGAATATCGAGAATCTTCATATGTTCAAATATATATTTAACAGTTTATGTGTGACAATTAGATGCACTATTTCCTAATGACTATGAAATAATTCATTTTAAATACCTCTCCATGAAGATCATGAAACGTCCTTTTCAAGACTTCAAATGTCCTTTCGATTAGATTTCTTGTTGTTGCGTGCGCTTTATTGTACCGCTGTTGCTGTGGGGTAGCTGATATACATAATTAAAAGCATATTTTGTATTTATAAAACATAATTATATAAATTTAATTCCCTATACAAATAGCACATGCATTTTAATTGAGTATTGTTTCATTTGATAATTTTTTTTAAAGACAGTTTATAATAAACAAATTAGATATAAAATGTAAACATGGGAAAAGTACAAACCATGATGGAGGTAAGGTGTCATGAGGAATTTTCTACATGGATAGGCACTATCGTCCAGCAAAATACCATCTTCCAAATCTGTGAATTTAATAATCATACTTAAATTTCATAATAAGATCTAATGTAAAAATCTTCATTATATATCTGCTATCTCTAATTTAAAATGTACATGATATATTTTCTAACTCTAATTAAAAACGTACTTTATATATTTTCTAACTATATATATCATAGCAATGAAAACATACATAACAGTATAGATGTCACCACTTTACCATGGTGATGTGTCTCCAAATAGTCAGCCAAACCATGATCTGAAGACATGGGCATCATGGGTACTTCCAGGCCAGGTGGCGTTTATGCTGGTGATTATCCCTAAAAATATAATTACATATTTAATGATACCCTACAATATGCTAACTCATACAATAAAATAACATAGGCCTATTATAAAAAATAATGTTAATGAAAATAAGTTATTAAAATGTTAATTATACACAGTATAACAATGATTTCAAATTAACCCACTGGGTGCCTCAGTTAAACAATAGATCGGACTATAAATACACAATGAAAAGGATGATAGATTTCATGGAATTGTTACGTCATCTACACTTAACACAGTTGAGTTTTGGGCGCAAAATATGCAGTTTATATTGGAAAGTTAGAGAGGAAGGACGTGCTGGGTTTACAGAAAATTTACAATACCAGATCAATAATAAGTGTTACTGTATTTGTTGATCTGGTTTGTAAAGCGGCATTCTAGTAATTAATGTAAGTTAATGGATTTATAATATTAAGGAATAATTGGAACTAAAAGGTAAGAAATCTGTATTTCTCATCATACCTCGATGGTCACAGGTGGCTTGCACATTAACACTGTGATAGTGCTTGCGATTTACGTATTGATCTTCGTGGTCATGGGATGCAATAATTCGAACATGCGTTCCATCAATCGCAGCAATGATTGAAGGAAATTCCGCGACTTTATAGAAATTTTGTTTGATAACCGATATCTGTCTGTCCGTCGGAAATTTAATGACTCTGTATTTCAGGTCGAATAGTTCATCCGTCACTCTAGTAACAACCTTTGAAACAGTGGCTTTGTCAACCCCAAATGTATCCCCTATTAACTGTATAAAGTTCCCAGAAGCAAAAAATCGCAATGTAATTAGAATTTGTTGCCTCGATGTCAATGGTTGGTTCCGTTTTCGCTCCAGTCGATGTCCAATCTGCCTTTCTATACGGTCAATGTTGTCCGATGTAAATCTAAATCGTCGCCTTATTTCTCCAGGGTCGTTCTCTTCCGTCAGTCTGTCAATCCGTCGAAATTGTCTAGGTCGTCTAGCGTTAGGAATGTCAATGTCCGCCATATTGTCAATGTGTTCTATTTTGGATAAAGATAACCGAAGTCAAAGAGCTTGGTTAAATCTTATCCAAAAGTTAACCAAAACGTGCACCTGTTCGGCTATCTATTTTATACAATCGCTAACCAAAAGAGATAAGCAAACCAAGGAGTTAACCAAAAGCTATCCAGTTGATAAGAGATATCCAGTTTTATACACTTGGCTACAGATCTTTATACTCAGGTAAGGCGTTTAGTGCCACTTTTCCCTCTTGTTATTATACATTATGCTGCCTTAGACTCAGGTGAGCGACCTAGGGCCATTATGGTCCTCTTGCTTAAAATAGCGGTATTTAACACAGCCAATGTTCACTGTAACATTATCAATGTTTATAGGTTCGCAGCTGTTTTATCTCATCGATGAAGAGATGGCAAATGTTGGAAATGGAGCAAACAGTGTAACATAGCTGCTGCACCACCATTTTCAGAACAGCTATGGAGAAACTTGCATAGAACTTCACATGGATAACTGTCCAGGTCAAAATAAGAACAACACTATGATTGGGTATGCATTTATTTACAATTATTTAGATTGATTGTGTTCTTGATGTAACAATAAGAACAAATAAATTTATCCTTAACCATTATATTATTACAATAAATACTTGTAAATACAATGTCTAAATATTGTATAGTATTTAACATTTTGAGATATATATCAGACAATAGCATACCAAAACATTCAACACAGAGTAATATTTTAATCATGAAGTTCCTTTCAACATAAAATTATATGAGTACAAAACACTTTTTAATGAGCAGTATAATAATATCTCATATAGTGGAACAGTCCATTCACATGTGTTGATAATAATTAACATTATTTTAGGTATGGAATGTGGAGAGTAATGAACAACCTTCACCAGGAACTGACCTTCAACATGATAGGAGCAGGTGATACAAAATTTGCCCCTGACTGACACTTTGGCCTGTGGAAGGTATTCTAGTACTTGAAAGCATATACAAGTAGTTGCTTGTATATTTCTTTGTGAATATGTGTTGATATTCTGAGTAACACCTGTGTAACATAAGATCTAAATAATACAAGAATGATAGAAATCAATATTTACAACCATATTCATTAATAATGTATGCTAATGTACATTAATACAATATGTACTAAGCATTTATATTATATATTCTTGTTCACAGGTCCGGTGGAAGAGAACTGATACGGAATGCATGGAGGACAATGCCTCAATCAGTTCGAGCCTCCTCGCAGAAAGGTTTCAATGTACCAGTAATTGTCGACCAGTCCACTGTGCAATTAAGTGACTGGTCACATTACTGCACCTTGAATTTCAAGCCAGTTCCGTTCTGTCTTCCTTGCCACCAGGCACAGTGTATGTCCGGGAACATGCTAACAGTGATAGTGTGGCAATCAACATTCTGAAGAAGTATTTCAATATTGCTGGAACCTATCCAAAACCGAGTGTGCCCAGTGGTCTTGATGCCATGCGCCAGTGGTACCTGTACGAGGAGATAGCTCCACTCTGCCACAATGCTGATTTGGCATGTCCCAAACCAACAGTGCCGAAGCCAAAGAAAATATAATTGGAATAAGTTTTTAAAAATGACAAAACCATGTTAAATTTAAAAAATATATATACACCTTTGTAAAGAATAGAATGAGCTATTCAATCGAATACATGGTTTAATGCAAAGTAAATTGTTTTAGAAAGAATGCATTATTTCTGTGTTTTATTAGTTTCTTCTATTCTTAGGAAGATGTATTTTATATACTAAACATTTTGACAAACATTTCAGATCTCTTGTCGATTTGTTAGACAACCCCTTGTATTTTAGTAATGATGTATGTTGTTATATTTTGTCAGTGTTTGTTCCAGTGTATAAGTTGACACTAACATTTTTCAACTGTTTCCATGGCAACCAGTGAATGCATTATTATTGATACTTAATATTTATATGCTTAGAAAGTGCATATGCTTTGTCAGTTGTGAACTGGATGGTCTGTCAGTGTGTCAGTAGATAACTGGCGAATTATATCATGTCGATAAATGGCTTTCATAAACATGGACGTTTGGTTAAACAATATGTATATACGGAAATTGTGTGACTCTGCACATGTATTTTTCTGAAATTAGTTCAGAAAAAAAGTATTTTCATATGTTTAATATGAAAATAAGCTGCATGAAGAAATTGGCATTTTTAGTTGACGACTTCAGCGAAACCATTCTTACCTTTTATTAAATTGATCAATGTTGCCATGGTAACACTGTTCATATTTATATTCGTGTGTTTATATATAGATCATTATAAATAACTGTGGGTAATAAATACTATATTACAGGTATTATTGTTTCATAGGTGTACGTATATAGTTAAACATTTCCCTCTTATCATTGTTAATGAACATGTTAAAGTGAGACCCATTATTAGGTTTATTGTTCAATAATACGTATTGCATACAGTTTTAGAAAGCATTGCAAAACTTCTAATTGTGAAATATAAGTATAATTATTAACTAATTAAGGACAAATTCTCAAACGTTATCTATTGTGTTGTGTTTAATGTGATAAAATGTAAATTTATGGAAATACAATGAACGTTTATTAGTGTATGCCAGAATGTGTTGCCATAGCAACCATAAATCCACTATTTATAAGAATAAGTTGTTACCGAAATTTTTCTGCCTGTTCCATAAATGATATGAAAAACATTTACATCTACATTCAAACTGTTAGTGGTAAATTTGAATGTAAATGTATACCAGTAAAACATGTATAAATGTTGAAAAATCTCGAAAATTGTTGTTATGGTGACCCTAAAACTAAGCTGAAAAATACCATATATAGTGCTCAATGAGCAAAATAAACTATACCACCCAACACTACACATGTTCAGCTACAGGAAAATGTTAAAAACCCAATTTCGACAAGGTATTCATTTGGACGAAAATTTGCGTGGCTGGTCACATTTATTAAGTGCAACTTTCAGATGATTTGATGTCTACATCAATAGTATCAATAATTAACTTAAGATCTAGGCATTAAAAATAACATCAGTCATACAATGCTATTGTTTGATTGACATACACATACATATGTAGTCATCTACATTAAAAGGACAGTCTACATAATAATTTATGTTACAATTTTAATTCGTATTATATTTATTGTTAAAAGTTTACAATTAATATATTTAATCACTACTATTATTTATATAAATGTGTTTTTTTTATAATTAATTGTGAATACTGTGTATTTTAAAATGGGTCAAAAGCTCTAAAGAGCTAATGTAACTTGTTGTATACCCCGACTTTAAATTAAAGTTGTCTTGTCACTTATTGTCTTGTCTTAGTATATGAACCGTTAAGGCTTATGACGTTATGTTTAATGATTTTTTAGCGCGACGTTACAATATTTGGTGCCAAAATCCTTAACGTTTAAAGGAAAACGGCGGAGCGTCTTTTAAACTTATATTATACCTCACAGTATTAGTACAGAAGTTTTAGATGAAATGATAAAATGTCACAAGCATAACACAATACACTTAAGATTTCTTTACTTCGTCCTGATATATAGATCTACAACATTTTTTGAAAATGACAAAGACATACCAGAATTGTAATTGCACATCCTTGTTTTTAACACATTTCAACTTGTTTATTTATAACAGAGCGCGACAATGACGTCATTTGAAAAATTTAGACTGCGTCACGCTATTTTCGGTAAACAACCACATCATATAGCGCATTTGCGAAACTTTCTTTCACGAAAACGGAATGTATGTTATTGTATAAACGTTAACTACATACATCTCGAAAGGTTAACTACGATCGTAGAAAACTCGTAAATATTGATGAAACGCCTCATAGAACTGCGGTTACACACAACTAGAGCTGACCGGGCACCAACACGACATAGTGCCCGCTGGCTCCGCGCACTATACTATTTAATCGACCCGCTAAAAAATTTATAAATAGCCTAAAAAACGGACGGTTGACCTTTATCTACGCGCAGAAGAAATGTATTTATGTAATGCATACTATTTTAAATGGGATGATCGACTCCGATACTCTTTTATAGAACAATATAACACGTCATATAATGATTTCGAAGATTTGGTAACAGACCTGAACTTTGAAGCGAGAGTACACGCGTTTAGTTGTAGTAGTATTTTGAAGGAGCTGATAGTTGTATGAAGATAAAACGATATCGTTCACATAAAAACATACATTTTAAAACAACCTGAATTGTGGGACGCAACAGCTCGGACCGCAAATATTAAAAATACTGATTGCTAAGAAATTCTGAAGAAAAAAAAAAGCAATCAAGATTTTCAGCAATATAAATAAAATAAAAAAATCAAGTTTGAGTTTATATGTGCTGTCAAAACTCTTATTCAAAGCATCTTACAATGGATGATTTTATAAAAACAGTATCAACCCAAAGACATTATTGAACCAAATCAAAACAGCCAATTGGCGGACAAATGACACAAGTGACATGATTTCCGGTCATCAATGATGTGGCTACTTGTCAAGCCTCTTCGATAACGAGGAACTATTTGATACTAATTAAATTGACATATTTTCGGACTTCAAGGGATATAACCGGTGATTAACTGAAATAGGGTATTATCATGATTTACATAAGTATCTTAATGCAAATGCACGTCAGGCTATACTGGGATATGTATACTGTATAGAAATGTTTAAGTATACAGCACATCGCATATGGCCTTTTTCTGGAAAGTATGTTCATTGACTGGTTTGATGCAGGTTTGATCTTTCCGGTGGAATGGTGTAAAAGCGTGATTAAATCTACACACACAAAAGTTCGTAATTAAAATTAGTATTTGTAAAATCTTCATCAACATTTTGACGAAAAGAATAATGAGCTGGTGAAATGATTATAGCGTTTCGGCCGAGTACTAGGTAGTTTTTAGGGTTTGATATTCGACTGTCGATAATATCTTCGATCTACAAGACATAATTTAGAAATATGCAACACAAAAAGGAGGCCGTCTTTGCGTTCTTTTACATGTACTACTTTTAAGGCATTTGACAGCTGCAATCACGAGACAATAAAGCAAAATAATGCAGAGCATAGCAAGAAACAGCACCGATGGACGTTTTCATAACATCTGCAAAAAAATGTATTGTAAAATGAAGTCATGTGTGAAAGTTACAAATGGATTAACATACAAACTGCACGATACCGTTTATATGGTTAACGATCAAGTGAACTATCTCAAATTACTTGCAGACAAATGCATAGACATATCGCATCACCTTGATAAACTGTGTGTTCCTTCGTACGCTGGCGACGTTGCTGGGCTTGCTAATACCGCTATCCAATTACAACAGTTATACAACAACATTCATACTTTATGTGATAAGTCTCATATGGAAATAAATATAGATACATCAACAGTTATATTGGCAAAGCGGTATAAATAGTGGAGCGCGCTATCCTGGTGCAACTCTTGTCATTCGACATTATCTTATTGAATAAATGAACAGTTTATACATGTATTATATTTAGACACTTGGGCGATAACATCGTCGTTCGTAGCATATTATACAGGAAACATATTATAACCATGTGAAACTCGAATTCTACAGCATAAACATTACGCATCAATAAGCAAAAATAACAAAATCTATATTCACGGGGAACTTTCGTGTATCGTCATTTTTTTTATATCACAATCGGAACACCGCTTGAGTCTATACAAAGTTATGTGTTTTGGGAGGTGACCTTATATAATGACCCATAATACATGTGAAGTTTTAACTGAATATATGTAGTAGATATGGAGATACAACGTTGTTGCACGCAAACTTTTACCTGAATTGTCTAAGTACAAAAAGGGGAATGATTCTACTAACCATTGACCTTGCATAATGACCCAGAAGACATGTGTGTCAAGTTTCAACTGAATGTTTGCAGTAGTTTCATAGATATGTACTTGCACGCAAATCTTGACCTGAATTTGAAAAGTACAAAATGGTGCATAATTGTGGTTAATTGCAATTCAGAGTTATGGGTCTTTATCAGTGACCTGACATAACGACCCTGAAGACATGTATGAAATTTCAATTGAAGGTATGTAGTAGTTACAAAGATATGTACTTGCTGCACGCAAACCTTAAACCGACGCCGACGAACGGGTGAGTAGTATAAGGTTGACTATTCGCTAAACATGATAAACACACACTTGACAAAGCAAAATATTGATTGGAATGTAACAGAGTAAGATATAAATTCATTAAGAGTCATACTATAAATCAATAAAACATGACCGTTTGTTCTTTAGTGCTTAACTGTATATAATTATATGAAGTCTTTTATCATATTGCACGTATGAAACTAACATGTGCTAAGTGTAATCTTAATATTGCAATTCCGTTCTGAGAGCATTCTCGACACAAAGTGCAGTCC
This sequence comes from Congeria kusceri, assembly GCA_027627225.1. Taxonomy (NCBI): domain Eukaryota; kingdom Metazoa; phylum Mollusca; class Bivalvia; order Myida; family Dreissenidae; genus Congeria; species Congeria kusceri. The sequence goes on along the minus strand of CM051026.1, from coordinate 27,782,528 downwards.
ATTCTTAGTAGTATAGATAATGTTAGATATTTATAAGACAGTACCAAATAATCACATGTAGAATATAGAAAAATGTTTGTTGCCGGGATTGAGAAAGTGTATCTGGTTAGCCTTAGAAAATGAAAATACGCGGGCTTTATTTAGCGAGCCCTATTTTTTATTTTCGAGCCGAACCAGATACAATTTCTACGGCCCGCCATCTTTCACGTATTATATTTATCCTGTTTTTACTCAAATGCATTTAAAAGGCACTTAATTGAAACGCGTTTACTTTTTGTATGACGAACCTCCAACCTACGTAATTCAGTTGAGTGAAAAGTTTACACAGAATACAATTCAAACAAGGACGCGAGTTAATTGGAATTTAAAATAAATGTCGGTTTACCGTGCAAATCCAAGTGTATACATGGTCGATTGATTACAGCAAACACTTTACTTAAACACTCGACAGTGTATAGTCTGTCACTCTATTTATAAAAGGATTTCATGTTCATTGGTTAATAGCCAGCAGGTAGATATTTTGAATGACCTAAACCTGAATGCACGTACCGGGTATTCCGATCTTCTATATATTTGTACCGCTGATTAATTATACATGTTTCGTATTGAGACATTCAACCGCGCAAATAGCATATACATGTTGTTCTTATAGGTTCATAGGTAAATTAATAATACCAAGCTACCAAATTTAATCAGTTTTGTCTTAATAGTTCTATATTTTAAACCACAAACTGTGTATTTGTATCAAATACATCATAACGCACTGCATTTCAAAGGTTATTATTTTGATACATGATATAATTACATCCCGTAATGCACTTAGCTCATTTGAATATTGCTGTTCATTCTACACTACTAAACTTTCGAAACAAAACATGATTGAATTAAATTTTATTTAGAATTGTCGACTTTACCATGAAAATGTAGGATGTATGAAATGATTGTATGTGTATCTAGTTATATTTACAGCTGCATATTACTAATTAGAATTCCGTACAATTTGATTTATTGGCTAATTTGGAAGTATCGTTGTCAATGTAGGAAGTTGCAAGTATGTCTGGTTTCCATAAACAACATTAAGGGACAAATAAATTTTCTTCGTTACAGATGACAAATGCTGCAATCTTATACACCTTGATTTAAGTTGTTGTTTTAATTACTGAAAATGAAACTGTGCGCCGATGTTAAGTGCAGTAATTGAAAAGCTTGTGTGAACAATGTATAATGCGCACCGGTAATATGTAACAACATAAACAAATATGGCTATGGCATGGTTAGGTCAAATCAACGAAATACTATAGAAGATTCAAATTAAGATCTTTATTTTTAACGTAAAATTATTAATTTTAAAACATAAAACACACGCATATTATATAACCATTCAATTCAGGTACACCAGCAATATGGTGCATCTGAAAGCTCCCTCTTTTCGAACGGATATTTTCTGAATTTTGAGGGACTTTTTTCTGCATTTCCAAATTTTTATGTATAGTTTCTGGCATCGAAATGATCGAGCCCACATTTAATCCAACAATAACTCGGATGAGTTCGAAAATGGGTCATATTGGGTCAAAAACTAGGTAACTAGGGCACATTGATGACAAATCTTGTGAACTAACTAGAATTCATATATATTACCCAATCTTCTTTAAACTCGCTTATATCATTTGTTTCAATAATAATTCAAGCATCACGAAACTTGCTCAGATCATTTGTCCTCTTGATATCTCGTCCACGTGGGGTCAAAAACTCGGTCACCAGGCCAAATTGAAGAACAGCTTTTTAACACTCTACAGGCAAAGTGTATAGCCCACTAATCATTAAACTTACTCAGAACATCTGTCCCAATAACATCTAAAAACGTTCGAAACTGGGTCATGTGGGTACCAAAACTATGTCACTAGGGCAAATTATTGAACAAATCTCATGAACATTCTAGAAGCCACATATCAGCTAACTGACAAGATTTAGGTTATTGGTGGGGGGAGGAGCAGTCAACCCCCAAGCAACTTCTATACAGTTCCTGTAATTATTTTTATTATTTGTGTGATACATTGCAGTTTCTGTATATACTTCTTATTGCAATGTCTCTCTATGAGTTTCAATGCTAACTATTGTTTTAGCTTGTATTGGGAAACTATGGAATTCCCTGCCCTTTCTAAACCAAGTCAATGGTATTGACCTTGTATTCCTTATTTTAAAAACATTTTCCAGACGAGAATATTACGTTAGTACACCATTTACATTTCTCAGTGTGTAAATAAGCCCCCATTTTATTGCAGTTTTAATAATCAGAAAGGTCGGGGCCGTCCATTTTCCTGTGTACAGTTGACTGCATTGCACCCTCTCCCTTCCCCTCTGACACCCCTTCCCTCTCATCTTCAAAGAACCACGTCGGACTGGAGTGCACGGTGCAAGGATCTGTGAACCTTGCAATTATTTGCATTCGGTCTTATCAATACCAATACCACTTAATTGACATTGGAGCTTTTAATATTATTATATTTGGCATACTGTGATAGGTACAGTGTCTACTACTGTATTTTATCAACATAATTATATCCATTTTCACGATCTGGATATGACCCCTTGCAAGTTTTTTTTATCAGTAATCAGTTCTAATCCCGTATTATAGTCCATTTTTACCCACTTGGTATTATTTCCTAATTCAACTTTTAAAGATTGTATGTATTTTCTGCGTTTTTGCTTACTTTTAAATAATTTAGTCTTGCCGTGCACTCCTTCTGGTCCATGAAACACAACTCCAATAGCTACGCCCTTTCCCATTTAATTATATCCCCTTCTTTCCAACTCAACCCAGACCAGAACCCCCCGCAGGCCTACCAATCCTACACTTCTAATACACCATTTTATTCCTGCCAGGGGGCTACATGTCTTTAACCTAATTCATTACTGTGTATTACCTTAAAGGTACGCAGTATCATATTCACACAAGTAAAGTATCTTTAACTTGTAAATATTATAAATAATGTTCTTGTTTCTTTAATTCTTAACTGCATTATAGGTTAAGTTCTTAACATATTGTTTTAAAGTGGCACTATCTAGGTGACTGTTTTGAAACTAGCAGCCTATATTGCTGCATTTTATGTATACAAATAAATGTAGTTTTTACAATTGTTTTAATGCCACCCCGGGGAGAACCACCATTTTAAAATAGCCCAACGTTCTTAAGGTACAACACAGACAAGGTCTTACGTTGGAGCACCTCGCTATATTCCCTGTCTGCAAGCGTTCAACATAAGTAAACCGCGTGTCGCACATATGTTATTTTGAAACACATTCCGTTATATCGTAATGATTTATCATATGTGTGCATTATTTTGTAACAGCAGACTTCCCGAAAACCGTCGATGCGACGGACAAGACCGGCACATTTTGTGTGGAGTTCGATATTTACTTTATAAGAATCGGTCTGACAGTCCGAAAGCCTTTTCAAGACTCATTCCTATATATTATTGGATAACAAAATATAAATATCTGAACAATTGATTACAGCCCCGCTATATCTTGATTTCCAATACATCGCGAATCGTCCGTGGATCATGTTCTTAATTTGTTTTCTCATTACCCCAACTGCCGTGAATAAATGCCGTTTGGTCTGGATTTTCGCGCCGGCAAATTTTATTTCGGTCCGGCAACTTTTGACATGTGGTCAGACCAAATGTCCGACACTCTTTTTTTTGATTCGGAAAATGTGTAACAGTGTATTCATTATGTCTCTCTACATGTCTAATCTGATGCATGTATCAGCAAATGACTCACGTATTGTTATCATTGGAAAACTAAACCATAACTAAACGCAGTGAAATGTATGTGATATTTTTACATTACAGTCTTGATGTATACATTTAGGAAATAATCAGCGAGGAAGGTCACAACGTAGAAAACACTGCTTTTGAACATAGTGATTACACGCTTGTTTTAATTGATATTATTGCGCTATGTATATTTTATCTCATATCTGATATGCTACATTGCTATTTTATTGATACGAAAATGTTAATGTGTTTCGTCTTGATATATTTATTTGAAGTCATCGTTTGACCTTATTTCCAGTTTGCAAATACTTGCTATTAAAAATATACTAAACAAGCTGTGTTTGACAGATATGCAAATGTATATATAAGATATACATTACAGTGTATTGTTATTTGTGTGAGTTATGTGTTGAGTTTGGTAACCGAATACATGTATCATTATCATCATCAGACTGTTGAATGTATATGTTTCTCAGGTCATATGCATACTCATCAACATCAAGTATTTTACAGCTCCTGTATACGTGTACCTATACATACAGTCGACGGCATGTCACTGCTATACATATGTATTGCAATAATTGTGTATATAATTCGTAAAAATCGTGTTGATATACCATAAGTAGATGACCTATGAATATAAATTTGTAATTTGCTATGAACATACAATTTAAGATTATATTCTATCTGAAATAGAGCGAAATCTCATTCCAAGTAATTATTATGTGTTAACTAATTCCATATGGGTATACGTAGCTGAATTCAAAAACTTATTTAAACCAGGTAACGGAAAATCGACACACCGCTTCTTTCGTAAAACAGAGTTATGTTATGTATCGTTTCCATTCAATTATTGTGTTTCTTTTGTTTCAAACATGTGTTTATCATGTTCATTTGCGGGGAAACTCTAAGTATTTGTTTGAAATCGAATTGATATTAACTGAACACAGTTAAATGATATCAGTTTGCAAACGAATTGTTATAATATGTAGGAAAATATCGACAATAGCATGTCTAAGGCAGTTGAATAAGGATGTGACGAAATGTTATCAATGGAAACATGTGATACGTGTATGTGATTTTTGTCTACAATTAACTGTTGGTGTTATATCGTTACCACTTACATGTTTTGGTGGTGTGCGTGCTTCAGGATAATACTGTCTTGTATTGTTGTGCAGTATGATGTCCATTTTATTTTATTATTATATGCTCGCATTGTTTTAAAATAGTTAACTATCATATGTTTATAATGTGTATATAAATAACCAGTGTGTGCACACGTGAACAAGGGATACAATGGAAATTATGATATGACAGTATTCGATAGAATCACTTACCTATTATAAAGTGCAAATTCAGCCCATGTTAGAGATTAATGTTACAGCATGATAGCAAAAAATCGTTATATTCAATTACAATACATGTATAAAAACCGATCAAACTGTGTTTCTCATTTGTATAAAATTAAAAATGTTGCGACAGAGGGTATATTGATATTGATATTTTCACTATAACTGAATAGTGTTAACAAATATGTCCGTTAACTGAGTCCTTAGTCCTAATATACCGCATATATAGGTGTTCGCTGCTATAAATATCACATATGTATTGACCTTATTGTATACTTCATTTAAAATACTAATTTATTATTATAGCGAAAGTAGATGAGCTATGGAGTATGTACTTACTATTGACTATAAACATCTAATTGATGTACATTTTGTCACTGTGATAGAGCGGCTATAGTCAATTTGATATGAGAATTTTGTTATATGAGAGTTTTATTAATACAGTAAACAATTTATACTCTTAAGTAATACAACGTATAATGCATTAGAATCTATCCATTGATCAATATACCGTTTAAATTTTTAACGAGTGTAATTTTAGATCGTTGATGTCAATACAACTGAATGCTTGTGTTCATGTGTTATTCACATAATTATAACGACTATGAAGAAATTTATAGCCTTATGGTCAGTACGCCAAGTTAAAAGTCCTTTGGTTGTTGGTTCGAGTTTTTAATTAATTTTTTGGCTGGTGTATAGTTTTGACACGCACAATATGTATGCTATTTATAAAGTACATTTTGTTAAAATAATAAAATGATTTACATCGGGTTTACACCACGTTTTAGCTGACATGCATAAAAATAAGATGCATTAAATATATTGTTACTAAACATCTCACAAAGCTCTTTCATTCAGTGACAGATAGCTTAAATGGCAAATAATATAAATGAAAACAATGAACGCGCGTTTATGTGCTACCGGTGGTCAGCATTATAACTGTTCTAAAAGTTCTGCGAGAGCCATAGATACGAAACGGTTTTACTAAAATGAAACTATTCCAACACAGGAAAGAACAAAACAATGTTTGGCTCATTAACACCCCAAACCTCGATGCGGGGTTCGAGTAGTTGATGATTTTCCACCTTACCTATTGAGTCACAGATGCACACAATACGGTTATCGAATTTGAAAAAATAAATGTGCATACTATTAATAAGCTGTCCTTGTTTGTGGATACGAAAACTAACGAACATTGGCCGAAGGATAATGAGTTGCCAGGTCAAATCCCATGTATAGCAAATCATATTAAGAGTTTATCTTACATGGCGTTAGACATACACATTAACACCTATACACGTATTACATTACAGATGTGTAATAGTGTGTTAAGGCCGTGTTGTTTCACAATTTGAAGCATATGAACTGACCAAAACCAAATACATACACCTAAAAGCGTTTGCCTCTGCTCGATTATAGGGCCTTTAAAACAAAAATCGGTCACGTTAAACTACGTCATGTATACCCGTACCTAAACATATGTATTGTGTATACATTGTTTTGTAAATCCGTTTTGATTTCAACTATGTATTGTCCAATTTGAAGCAGACAATTTTAGTAACACATTCTCAATTGGCCATTTTATGACAACACGATATCCAGGAAATTACTAAACATGCTGTCAATCGATACCTAGAAATCGGGTCGCAAAATTATGGTTAATTTTGATATACTATGTTTTATTTAGCCTGTTAAACTTATTTTCAATAGTGATTTGTTTCAAAGCAACTAGATATCATATTTATATTGGATTAACTTTAGTCTTGTTTCAACGTTCGTGTTTGTTTGGTGATAGTTATATGGTGATTAAATACATGTATGTATGATTGTTTGATGTATGTTTTGTGTAAACCATAAATAATAAAATACAAGAGTTGGTCATTTTTATGCAACAACCAGACCCAACTACAAGCAGAGTTATAGTTCGCTCTTTCAGTACAGAATATGCATAGTCAATTTGCTTTTATACGTAAAATAGTAATTGATTGTCAGAATGAAATAAATATTGGTCGTAATGTTTATGCCATGGTTCTAATGCAAACTTATTTGCTGAATCTAAGAAGTTGGCTCAAATATTTGATCTTGTGTAAAACAACTATTTACATACCAACACAGTTTCAAATAAGCAGAGTAAAGCAACAAATCAGAAAGGTATAATGTGTGCTTAATGTGTTGACAGGAAAATCACATGAAGTCGTTTATTGTTTGGAATCGGCCAGTTCGTCTTTTTACAAGTGATAATGGTTACGTTGTTGTCTGGAACGGAAGGATACACCAGTAAACTGCCGGTGGTAGTGATAGTAGTAGAAGAAGTAGTAGTTATAAAAGTTATGTATTCAATGTTGAACTGTAAAATGCGTATATGTACTCAAACTGATCTAACCACCGTCTTAACGACGATATGTTAATTGCACTTCGGGAAAATGTTAAAGCAACTCAGTCATTATGAAATTAAGAATGTATTCTGCAACTCACCGGATATTAATTGAATCTACATTGGACTGTTTAATTGTAGTAAACGATGAGCGATGAGCAATAACGTTCTTAATTGTCCTTTTTTCTACAATTACATATACTTAAATAGTAATGTCACAAGGAGTGACTATTCATTGTTGGATTTTGTTTGCGTAGTGACTTTATTCGTAATTAATAAACAAGAAATGCAATGCATGCCCTCTTAAAGGTGACATTAACTTAAAACGCTTTATACTTAAGTTCTAACAATTAAGCATATTATTTCATGCAATGTTGCGCACAATTTATACAAATTTTGATGTTGAAGTCCAGTGTTAGATGGGTGCATTCGCTATTTGGGTCGACCAGTGGCATTCACAAACTAAACTAGTAATATCCTGATGTGTAACATTTGTATAAAATATATGTACGTCCCTTAATGATTGTTAAACTTATTTATTACAACGCACTAACGAAAACGGAAAATAGTGCATGCTAGTAATGCCCATATACTTATTATCCTTCCTGTTAATACCACATCACTGACTCACAATCACGAACGTTATTATATAAGTTTAATTTTCTTTTGTTTTACAACAACAACTAGCAAGTCATTATCCTCATAATAAAGTTTGCCTTTACTTTGGTGAGAAGAATGAACTTGTAATCACTTTGATGTTAGGCATATGACACAATATAGTCACACTTAGACATTAGTGTGACCATAGTTGATCTTAACAACGAAATTTGAGAATAATGCTTGTGTGGATTTAGTTTCAAATCAAGCAGCTTGTGTTTGTTGTATGTCCGTTGAAGGGCAAATACTCGCGTGCAATAACATACATATATGATGTATACACATTATATACAAGAAAGGTTTGCATGTCTTGATATAAAAGCAATATTCTCCAAAAGGATTCTCCAAAAGGATTAGACAACTATATTCGAAAGCTAAAAATCCAACCCGATGTCACAGTAGTTTACGTTTGATTTACACTGAAATACTGCGTGCATGCCGATTAATTTTCGATGCGTTTAAAATCTGCATCGCATGGATACCGTACCGATTTTCTCATCTCATCACATGTTATATCTCAACACGTTATTGCGTTTAATTGAGCAGTGTGTGTATTTAGAGTCAACATATTGTGTTTTATCATGTTGACAACTCTCGGGCATGTATCAGATGAAATCAAGTTTGACTGTGAAGGCTATGTAGCAATCGTGCAAACGTGTGTATAGCATTTATATTTTCTTACGTTATAAATGCAAATGTACAATTATGATGCGGTTGCCATATATACAATATTACATAAAAAGCAGGACATATTCCACGTTATTTCACTAATTCATCTACTAATGTTTGTCTATGTTCTAATTCATGCACAATGCAACAGTTTACTGACGAAACAATGAACCTACAGAGAAATATAAGTTCTTATTCACCACACACCCGTGCCATTTGATTAATATAATGGTGCACTTACTGAACCAATCACTGCATTCATTGAAATTCGTTCAACATCATATTCTTGTCATAATAAGTTTTAATTCATTAAATGTATTTACAAATGCAGTGATTGATGTACATAACAAGGTTTGTGCGATGCCAAAATATGCAGTGCTACGGTTTTATGGTGGATATATTTTACCATACATATTCAGAAACGTTTTCATTTCGAAAACACGTGTTGCATATCCAGTCACCTCCTCCACAGAATCAATTGCATATTCTTAGTAAACGTATGTGTTAAAACTATTATCAATTCCTAAACCGATACATGTATTTGCACAAAACCTGAAATAACTTGTCTTAGACTGTAATAAATTACATTTCACAATGCAATACTACTTGTTCAGTGATTAGCCTATATTTACGCATATATAAGACAACCAAGAAATAAAACATTTTTGAAGTATGTCAATGGTTCTCTCGCTTTAAACTAGATTTTACATTAAGTAATATGATACTGCCTTCTAAACACCCGCCATAAGAACAAGTCACGCTATATCGATTACAGGTAAAGATAATTTACATACCGTACTGGAATACAATACGTGAGTCATAGGAAATGTATAAAATAATATTTCGTAATTTGTAAATGTGTTATGCAGCGGGTTCGGGTCGTTGTCCTACCAGGTACGCGGTTGTTGAGGTTGTTTGAAGATGCCTTTGGTCATTAAACGTTCGTTTTACTTGCTTGTTTCACAGTGGGAATGAATTATCAAAAACAGAACATAAAGCATAAACTGTTTCTAAATAAATGCTATTAAATTATGTCTGATCATTAATGAATTAAATTATAAACGATAGTCCTTAAAATCAAAGTCCACAATGTAGAGTCCATACAGTAATTATTTAGAAAGAGCAATTAATAATTTTTCACAAAGTAATCACACAGAAGTTTCAAACAGTAAACTTAAGTCTGTTTCAAATAGTAAAGTTAAGTTTGTTTCAAACACTAAAGTTAAGTTTGTTTCAAACAGTAGAGTTTAGTTTAATTCCTACGATTGTATTTAACTCATATCCCTAACTGTGTCCCTGTTATATTAAAGACTGAACCTTAAAATATATTTTGAAGGGGAAGATGACAGATTGATTAGATGTATCAATAATGAACATGATCGAACAGAAACAATCATACAATGTCAAGAGGGAATAATTAAACCAGGGAAGTTTAATGATTAGCATCACTAGACATTACCCAAAGAATCATTGATGAATCTGACATTAGCATTGATATCTAGATATTGACAACTTGACAGTGGCTGAAGTTTAGAAAAATGCATTTCATAGCAGAAATTCAGTTAAAAAACAATAATACATACTAATTAAGGTAAAGCAAACGTTTAATCCATATAATTTTTTTAAAAGAAATGAAATCAATAAAAGTAAGACTAAGTTTATTATAATAAATAATAAAGTCATGACGAAGAGTTTAATGACTGTGCTGAATTAAATCCAGCTACAGCATAATTGATAAATGGCTTTAACACGTTATTGTCCAATGTTCGATGTTTAGCCTAGTAAAACATATTTTGCACGTGACTTTTGCATAGTGTTTGGTTGGTTGGGCAGATGTTGTTACAGTCAGTCGATATGCCGACAAATAGCATTGATTTAATTGAAACATATAACATTCAAAACTATTCAATAATGATTGTTATCTGTTTCATTAACGTATTATGAGAACAAAACAATGCTATTGTTTTATCACGCAGTACTCAAGCCTAAAATATAATCATATGACGTCTGCCATTTTCCTAAAAGGTATGTTCAGTTTCACCTCTGCTTTTGTTCAAATCATTAACACCACTTGAATCGCACACTAAATATGTTGTTGAAGCGTGCATTATACCTTTAAACTAGTTAGATTCGTGGCAAACTCTTGACAAAACGATCTGAATTTTATTTCGTTCCATTTGATTTCCACATGTTTGTACTTTATAATCAATATTTTGTACTTTAATATCAATAATACTTCTTAGTCAAACTTGATATATTTCACTATATTCCTAGCCGTTACAAGAACAACAAATAACGACAAACACCAATAGTGCTTGTCCAACGTCAAGACAATAATTGTTGTAACCACTTTCGATTGTAAACCAAATAATTGTTCAGTCATTGAAATATTCCTAGGTTTGTCACAGATTCCACAAATGAAAGAACTGTGTATATAAAACAGCGAAAACAACACTACGGACATAGAAATATACTGTAAATGTCGTTTCGTTAAAGAGTAATCATCAGCTGAAATCGACAAAATTATATAACGTTTGTAACGCGAAACGAGATAATAATTTGGAAAGTTACTGTTGTTTTTATTATAATTCTTGACAACGCGCGGAACACTTAAATACAGTAAAACATGGACATTCAAATATATTTATCGAAATTGCCGAGTAGCTAATGCGCTAGCCTTTATATCCGGGGATATGACGTTCGAACCTTGGTGGGAGCAACTTTTTATTTTATTTTGTTTTATCCTTTGCGTGAACTATTATACTTGAGCTATTTTGTTCCGATGCTTAAGTCTTTCAAGTATATACATATTATGGCAAACTTCAAAAAATACAGAAATATATGAGCAAGTCCATTAAACCATTTATTCAAAAAAAAATAATAATCGTATTCCAATAAATCGTTGAGGCGTCAACAGAACTAAATACATCGAAAAGGTGTTTGCGGTCAGTGAATATAACATTACGTTTAACAGTACATATGTACACGCCAACACAAGTATGATTATTATGCATCAAGCATTGTCACCAGCGTCACATGTAATAGAATCACGATTAATACACAAAACATTTTCACAAGAGGCACCACCATCAAAGCATATTAACATTCAACAACATACCATACATGTTTTGTTTATTTTTCCGTATTTGTTTTTCAAAGTGTTTATACTGAAACAGTAAATGTATGCAATTATCAGATTAGTTTCATACCTCTAAGAATGACCAATTACCGCGTTGTAATAAATTAAAGCTATGCTCGGACAACAAAATACCAAAAATTCCTAAATATTAGACAACCGCGAAATAACAAAAGTTTACAGTTTGTCCGCGTAATCCAATCGTCCCATAACTAAATACGGCATACAACTTTGTCTAAAAATAGAAATACCTGTAATCGATTTAACGCTGTCAGGTTAACACTGAGTCATTTGAATTTCAGTTGAAATGTTACGACATTCAAGGTTTTACACACAACAACGTATTGCAAACAGGTTGACTTGCACGCAAGTATGTACGTACTGAACTATTTCAATTGCCGATTCATGCTATTGATTACATAATAACTATGTTTCGCAAACCTTATCAATATAGACCAGTCTACTTTGGATATCTGCCAGATACTGTTCGTTTAGTAATGGTGCCCTTTTACGCGACTGCAATAATAGAAATTGGAGCAAGTAAATTGGTAATCAATAATTGTTTAACGTTTTGACAGATTTTACTGAAATAGTATGTTTGTCTTAATAATCTACTGGGATAACATTGTCGATTTTGCAAAGTAAAACGATTGTACAATAAGCACCTGCATTTATGTATGCCCATCTCTTAAGTAACGATTTGGCATGTATTGTACGAACGTTTATTTTATGTTCGGATTATATTTTGCAGTCAGTGTTCACAGTTTAGCATTAGTGCAAATACACATTAGTGTGATAATACAGATTGAAACTGTATCGCGTTCTTGTTGATATATTGCTAAAAACGACCGTGCTATTTATATCTATTAAACATTTCGTTGACATAATACGCGGTAAAGAACGCGAACAACTCATCGTTGCGTTTTATCTAAACAAGTAATAGTCCGATGATAATTAGCTGTTATGGTTGTCAATTTAAAGCATACGCTAATGTTATGAACCTGTTAACAGAGTGAAAGATTATGGTTTCTCACTTTTATTGTCGGATCAGTTATTGAATGGTTAGCTGTTAAACAAAAGCGGTTACGTTGTTTACAATATTCACAATATAAGACGACAGAAATAGATTTTCGAATAGCGATATGTTTGTCACTCGAAAGAATAAAGGTAGACAACTGTCAAATAGTTTACTAATTTTAACTTCACACGACGTTCACTGTGCTCTCTCCTTGCATTAACTTTAACATTTACATTTATTGGTTACTGTGTGATCTACAATTACCATTAAACAAATGGTCATTTTCATCATTTAGGCGTTAGAAAAAGATTGTCTGTCTGTAAATGATAAAACCAATACGAATACGGCAAAAAACACCATGCGACGCGAAGGACGTTTACCGCTGATATGTGTTTGTTTTAGGTTATGAATGGTCTAGTCTGATTTGTGTTTATTTTCAACGGAAATTAATATAAAGGGTTAGTGCTTTGTCCTATTCGGTTGATCAAAGAAATAAATAAATGTAAATGGAATGAATAAGCTGAAAAAACCTGAAATACAATAACGGATAAGACACAACTTATTTTGGAAGCTGGACACTTTGAAACACTAGACTTCACACAGTTGTTTCGAACGAATATCAAGGTACTGACATGATTATAATTTAATTCTGCATCGTCTTTGAGAATGCTGTTATTTAATGCGTATATATACACAAGTAGCAGGGTAAACCCTACTGATTCCCGTTAAATTGAGATAGGACAAGTTATTCGTACATCCCTTTATTAGGTCACTAATTCAGATAGAAACAAAATAAATATGAGATATTGGTGTAGAAACTTGGTATAATTTATTTGAAAACACAGTGAATTTGGAATTGTGGTAAACATACAATAATATACACAACTAAAATGACCGTTTCAAGGTAATGCTGTGTCTAGTGACACCTTATTGATATTAAATACATGCATTTCTAGTATGATTGTATGCTATTTCAATCTACATGTTACGATCAAAAGCTGGTTGACACGTTGCAATAATTAATTCATGTTTTATAAACGACATAATGAGAACGAATTCAGTGTTGAAAGCACTCACAATTGCTTTGTTCACAAAGATTCCCAGGCATGGAACATGCAATATACTGGCAAAATATACATACTTAGGTTTATAATATCCGGTAGTGGTGATGTTGCTGGTGGCTATTGGCGGTGATAGTAGTAGTTGTAGTAACTGATATTTCTTAAAATTCGGAACTGTGCAATGGGTATCTGTACTAATTATTGTTTGGTAAAAACAACGTTTTAATTCGATATGTCGCTTACAATTCGTAACGATTATATACCCTCATTATGCAACTCAAAATGCATTTTGTTATTCATCGGAAATTTAATAAATTATTGATGTAATAAACAATGAACAATTACTTTCGCAATGTTATATTGGTATATAATTACATGCACTTAACTTGTCGTCATGTGGAGTGAATATTTCCTGCTAATGTTTGATATTTTAGTGTCTTAGTCGGTAATTAATAAACTAGCAGTGCAATAAATATCGCATCGTCGTTACACTTTAGGATTACATTGATGCAACGTTTGTTATTTCAGTTTGAGAGCTAGTTAAAAAGGCCAAAAATATAAGCATTCAATAATCGATCTGGTAATAACCGGATGAGGTTAACATAAAACATTGTATAAACTGATGTACATTGCTGTTCACTTGTATTAAATTCTTAATCATACAATTAAATTTCTTACAAAACAGTGTTAAATGGACATCATTGTAGATGGTCGCCTTTTATTGGTGTTTTCGTTACATTGTGCATATAATACATAAACATGCGTGTGTACGTAGTATATATATTTTGGTCTACATATTAGTTCGACGTTACGTGCGAATGCATTGCCAAATATTATACTTTAACATGGTGCAAATGGTTGAATGCGTCGTATTACAAATAATTAAGAAAGTATATATTACTAGTTATGATTAACTAAGTGTATTATTTGTACTGATTAGATTTAAGTAAGTGAATATTGTTTATTAATTATGGTTTAGTAAGTGAATACTTTTTATTACATATGCTAACATGTAAGTACGATAATACTTCTATTTTTAATCAACATATTGTTCTTTTATTGCAGTTCCCATAAAGCAAATCGTTTTTTCAATTGATCTTCTTTTAAAGCGCGATAAGCAAACTAAGTATCTCCAAAACAACGCGATGCGATAAGAGAATAGTTTATCATTTCCTTTTTTAGCGATTATCACGACACAATAATTTATAGGCGAAACGAAACGAGGCTCGCGATGTATTGATAGTGGTTAATACTGGTTGCCTGGCGGTCATTTACACTTTATTATATTTAAAATGTTATAAATATTCACTTAGTTTACTTCTTAATAAGCAGAAATGGCATGGTACTCAGTATAGTTATGATATATGGTCAATATCACAAATTGAAGCTTGCTATTTAAGTTGTTTTAAATGTGCATTCTGTTTCCAACAGCTACGCAATTATTATATTTAAACGGGAAGCAATACAAGTGATTCATGCACCGTATACCTCTTCTCACGAATGTATGATAGTTTCTGTTGAAGCCACATCACTTGTCACATGCAATAACGTTATTATAACAGTTTCATGTTCTACTGTTCTCCATAGACAACTGGTGAGTCATTAACCTCAGAATAAAGTCCCCACTTCCTTCGCTGGTAACATGAATACATTAATCTTAACTTTGATTTCAAGTGTGTGGAATTAATAAACCCCGATTACATATTGGCACATTATAGATCTTAACATCGAATTTTGTGTGGTAGATTTGTGTTGATATCTTAAACATGTTTCAATTTTGACGTAGAAAGAATTTCGTATTATTATTGTGTTGATAAAAACAGACTTAACTGTACAACATAAATTATGCGTACTTATACAAACTAACTATCCCATCAATGATAACATAAACAAAGACATCCAATGTGGTACCTCAAACCTACTGCATCCAAGTCAAACGTAGGTCATGCTAATTACAAGGCAATGCTGACTTCACGGTTTACACTTAAATGTGTTAGTGCTCTCTTGCTTTCACAGATATAACCGACAAAAGAACAGCAATCTTCCTGTTCTACAATTGTTTTGCGTTGCAAACGTTTCACAAAACTGTCCATTCCATTTACCGAGTATTAATTAATTGTCGATACCTGTCAATACTTTATTTCCAAATCCACTATGAACTCGAGTGTATTTATATAGATCCTTATCGTGTTTTACCTTTTTAGAGCATGCGTAAAAAAATAAAAACTTTCAAATAGTCAAGAAAGGAATGTTTTATCTACAACACACAATTACTCACAAAATCACACATTTAAATTTTATACAATTTGTCTTCAGTTAGTACAAAACGTCAAGTACACGAACACAATATTGCTTGCAGAGAAAGAAACAAACAACAATATCGATAAAAGGTATTTTGAAATCATATAAAAATGCATGCAAACACAAATAAAGAACATTCAAGCAATACAGAATGAAGGCAACACATGAATTGAAAAGAAATACGCGTCCATTCATAAACCCTATGTTCATCGTAGTGTGTGTGTTTTGTGTTTGTGTGTTTTTGTGTGTGTATTTTTTTAGCAGAGTGAGAATTTAGATCGCAGTGTTCCTGTTCAGGATCTGTTTTCTGATGTGCCGGCATCTACAAATTGCAAAAGTATCACAATTAAGCCCATCAGAATGTTTCATATATTGTACAATTATCACAATTAACCTCGACGGAAATGGTTCGTATATTGTAAAATTATCACAATTAACTTCAACAGAAATGGTTCATATATTGTAAATTTATTACAATTAAACTCGACCGAAATAGTTTTATATTGAAAATTATCGCAATTAAGCTCAACCGAAATGGTTCTTATATAATATAAAATTGTCATAAGTTAATTCTGACAATTTTATATTATATAAGAACCATTTCTGACCGAAATGGTTTATCTATTGTCAAATCATCACAATTAGGCTAAACAGAAATGGTTCATATATTGTAAAGTTATCACAATTAACCTCGACCGAAACGGTTTATATAGTGTAAACTTATCACAATTAAATTCAACAGAATGGTTCATATATTGTAAAATTATCACAATCAACCTCGACAGAAATGGTTCATATATTGTAAAATTATCACAATCAACCTCCACAGAAATGGTTCATATATTTTAAAATAATCACAATTAACCTCGATCGAAATGATTTATATATTATTGTTTAATTATCGCAATTAAGATCGACATAATGGTTCATATATTGTAAAATTATCATAATTAAGTTCAACAGAAATGGTTTATATATTGTTACATTATCACAATTAACCTCGATCGAAATGGTTTATATATTGTAAACGTATCACAATTAAGTTCAACAGAAATGGTTCATATATTGTAAAATTACTACAATTAACCTCGAACGAAATGGTTCATTTATTGTAAAATTATCACAATTAACCTTGACCGAAATGGTTCATATATTGTAAAATTATCACAAACTCAACTGACATGGTTAATATATTGCAAAATTATCACAATTTAACTCAACCGAAATGCTTCATATTGCATTTACTACACGTTGAATAAGCGCATTACATAATACGTAATATTGAAGTTCGGCTTGTCGGTGATGTCAAACAGTATAGGTATTGAAATGCTATAGGCTACAAATGAAATGCGTTTGTAATTTCAGAAGTAATACGTAGTAATACTCGTACAACCTATGCTATCTCTTGTCTGTTGTCGATAACACTATATGGGTAGTCGTACTGTGGCGAAGCATTCGAAGAAACCAGTGAATTGCTGTTAGAAAAGGGTATATGAAGCTGCGTCAGATATACATTTACAAGAATATGTGTTTGATAATATAATATAATAGCATTTTATATACAATAGACACGTGTTGCATAAACAGACATCTGGAGTTAAATGGATATTAAGGCGTTTAACAGTTTATGTGGCCAACCATTTAAGAATCAAATTTATTTTTACAAACATATACTTACACGGCATCGACGGTGCTTTTGCCTTAAACAAATACAATATATAGTGTATACGAGTTTTTATGTAAAACAAATGCGTTAATTTGTATTTCATTGTACTAAAAAGAACTTTGCTTACTGAAAAATGTGAATTACATTTGGTGTCCCATTTACGATTGGACTCTTTCAACACATTTTTGGCCATGCATACGTTTGAGTAATACATGTGGAGTCATGTATTTGATGTACACTCTTAAAGTTTTTATATGTATAATTTAGTAATTAACATGCACACTATCAACTTACAATAGTACGATATAAAGTTACGCAAGTGAGTAATGTGTTGTTACCTCTATCTTTATTTTCGTTGACGTCTGAGTAGATTGGGTCAGCTTTGCTTTCACTTGAATCCAGTAGACCTGTCTGCTTCATAGGTGCACATACTGGTTCTTCCTTCACCAATGCTTGACCTTGATTTTCCTGATTCACTAATGTGTGAAGCGGTCCATACTTGTTTGCAGTGGAATAGAGCGGGTCGTCGTCGTCGTCTTCGTTGTTCACAGTTGCATACTGTGATTCATCATCCGAATAGTAGGGATGGTCCAATTTCACAGTTACGGAACATTTTCCGAGTTTGTTCACGATTGAATAATGTGGGTCTTTCTTCTCATTCGACGGTTTTCTATACTCGTTGACAGTTGAGTAAAGCGAGTCATTATTGTCCGCAACTAAATAATGTGTGTCACCATCATTTACTTTAGTGCTGTGTTGTCCGTTCGTGTTAACTTTACTGTTAAATAGAATGTCCTTTCTTACAGTTGCATAATGCGGTTTATGATTGTTTACAGACGTGTACAGTTGATCTTCATCTAGAATATCATTAGCAATCGGCTCTTCACTGTAGCTGTTTTCCATGTTAATGAATGCATCCATGTAAGTGTAGCATTTACCAAACTATGCCAAATATCCATACCATGAGCAAACTAACACAAGTACAGCTTATTAAAACCGCCAGTGCTAAACCGCACTAACAATTGATTTTACATGGAGGAAATGTTAAACATCTATAACAAATATAATCACATGTACTTGAGCAAACACACTATTAGCGTCATACGACTACATTTAACATGCGGCACATTTGGTAACGGCATGGAATATGCCCGAAAAATAAATAAAACCATTTTTTGTATTATATATGTATGGAAAAGACGTTACTTACTTATTTACACTATAACCGCACGCGCCCTCTTCTGAAAACGAATGATGGTTTCGTAAGTAAGTAGCAATTATTAAGAGATAACTATATAAAGGCAGAAGACATGGTGTGATGTTTGATAACGTTACTAGTTACGTATACATAATGTTGGAATGGCCTACGTGGTACTCACCTGGACATCTCGTGTCAGTGTCTTTAGCGAAGCTATATATTGGGTCATCGTCGAATGGATCCAGCCTGTGCAGTCTTCCATTAGGTCCTCTTGTCAATTGTTTAAATTATTATATTATATTAAACGTATCGTACTTTTAAATCTCTCACTTACGCATGCATATATTTATACGTTCCATTGATCATATGAGTTTTTAATCAAGCAAAATTATCCAGTATTTCCAATACAATAGTTAAATTTAGTACAAAAGGTTAACCTTCCAAAATTCACGCGATAATTGTAAGTGTAAATTTACATAACACATACTGGGCGATTAAATACAAATTATTGCTATGGAAAACGTTACCTTGGTGAATGTGCAAAGTGTGCTGAAATATAGTTTATTAGTAGTAAATACATAATTTATATTATACGAATGTGCTTAAAGCGCATGCTAAGTGAAAGTATCTATATATTATTGATGCTCTCTTTGCTTTCGCCTGTCCTGCCTATGTTTCATTACTCATGATAAGGCTTGCTAGTTACGTTGTCTACAAACGCGAAATTCCCACATATTGGTAATATATCGGTAGATCGAGCATTTAAATTTCTTTTGAAAATATTGAAAATAGAAGACTAAGGCAGCTCTACCGGTATTGATGTTGTTTGCTGATGGATTACTTGACGATGCAACGCAACCAAACTCAGTTTTATGAACACCAGCTGATCCATTTTCAGTCTCTATCGATACTGTGCATCCGGTTGAGATGAGACTTTCATCTGCTGAGTTTGACATGATAAATAAGTTCACAATACTTTATAAGTACAAGATGTTGTGTAAAGTGCTGTTACATGAAACTGAGTGGTATTAAACAGTAAATCGTATCAATCTTAATAATTTGTTAGGTATAGTAATCATAAATCCATTTAAAACATATTTAGTTTATACCTATTCATTACGCTCGATTGTTTCGAAATAATGATGCTTATTGAGTCACCTTCCTGTGTATACCAAGTGCTACTACTTTAAGTCATGCAAACGCTTCCCGAGAGTAACTCGGACTCACAAACCGGATACATTATTTAGACAATATATTTCCGTTGATGGATAATGTTGTTGGTCGCGCACGTCATTTAAAAGAAAGTAAGAAACTAAGCATGTACATAAAGCGTCAAATCTTAAAAACTTACATATTTTACGTTTCTGGCAGAACCTTAGCTGTCTTCGAGAAATAAATAACACTACTGCAATGTAAAGAAGGATGAATGGTCCAGCCGTTGCAAGTACTATCCCTGTAACATATATTTTAGTTTCCACTTGTATATTCCTACATAAAATAAATATACATAATGATTTCAGTCACCCATATGTACTGTATTTGATGTACCATGCGTAACACGATTAAGGATATAAAAACATACTAATTGTGTTATTGTAACCGCTGGATTTGGCAATATGAGTAGTACCGATGTTTGTTTCTGTGGTCATCAAGTTGTAATTTGTACGAGAAGTAGACTCATCGTTCATTTCTTTTAGCGGTGTTGTCACTGTAAATTGAACACATACTTCATGATGTTGTTTTGTTTTTGTTTTTCTTTTTTAACAATGCAAAAAAATACATGTTCAATGTGTTAATCAATAGTACTTTGACGTTTATGAATATCTATACATTATTAAACTGCATATATATCAACAGGTTAAGTTGTAAAACTGCTTGCGGACAACCCTCTGTGTTGGTATTAACAGCTGACTCTTGATTTGCTTCTGATGTACTCGAAGACCTTGTAGATTTGCTATGATCTGCCAGTGTTCCTGATGTACTGGTGGCTGAGAAACAATTACAATTTTCACTCACTAACTTATTTGCAAGAAACATAAAATAAAACAATGTTTGCTTGATAAGTGATTGTTAAAACTACTCAACTATTATACAAAGAACGAAAACATTTAAACGAAGAATTTACTCTTATATGCTCCATTTTGACCAGTTGCGATTATTTGTATTTTCCGTAGAATTTGATTATTTCCTTTATAAACATTGTTTGTACACATGCTTTACGTAGTATAAACCATTTATAGCCGTATTCAATTCAGTTATTCAGTTCTTCGCTTTATCGTTTAATTAGCAAATACATATGGAGTCTAAAACATATGACCCCATAAATTTGTTACGTGTTTCTAAAAAATCTAAAGGAACAATTATTTCAACACATACACATGTAGCATTTGCTGTGAAATGAAACTTCTCTTTCAGCGGTTTACTTAAATCTACGAAGTGTTTTCATAGATTCGCCATTGCATGCAGAAATTCATGTTTAAAGGTTGCGAAGTTTATAATAACAAAAAACCTTGTCTGGACGATAACTAATAAACTTTGACAGGTATGTTTCATATGACTAGAAGAGGACCCCCCTATTGTTTTTAGGTCAACGGTTAAGGCCAACCCCGACTAAAAAAAAGTATAAAAGATACACACAATATTTAATAACTTATTATTCCGTGAAATAACTACACAACACTTAGGCGTATGTTTTTAAACCGGGTAGGTAAATTGGTCATAACTAGCAGACAATCCCACTGAACTATTGGTTCATTGGGTCATAGGTGTAGTAAAACTGATAAAAATATGTAAAAACTGGCCAATTTATGCAAGACATTGTCCGGGCAATAACTACAAAACCCTTTTACCTAGGTTCTTTAATCTTATAGGTTGGTCATGAAGGGGTGGGGGCATATTCGTTTTGCAAGCATTTATTGTTATTTTCGAATACCGATGCAGTGGTTACCATGGCAACGAATGAGTAATGTTGTTGATAATAGAGCTTACTATTTATTCGCTTCATCTGTAATAAATTGTTGATGATTTTATCATAAATAATAATTTGTACCAACACATGACGTAACTGAAGAAGTAATTGACACAAAAATAAATGTAAAAACTTATGAAAAAATAAGTAAAATGTCCCACCCTTTTAAACTATTGTTAAAACCCATGTCATGGTAACAAACTTTTTAGATAAACTTCGAAGCTACATTTATGAATTCCCGTTATTGGTCGACATATAATAAACTAACATTGGGCGTATAACTAATAAACTATATGATGCTTATTCAAAATTCTAAGTTTAAGTCGAATTGACGACAAACTTCCATTGTAGTTGCCGTGACCGGCTAGCTCAGTTGGTAGAGCGCTGGACTGTCAATCAGGGGTTCGTGAGTTCACTCCCCAGCCCGGCCACATAACTATTGTGGGGATAAGTCATGAACTTATTTCTACGGCCATTCTCCTCCTACCTATAATTCAAGTAGTGCAGTGGTCAGATACTGGCATACGTATGCGCACGTAGGACTGGTAACCAGCATAGATCGGCTAAGATTGCCCAGCAACATTGTGAATAGGTTAACTGACCGCCGTTATATGACTGAAATACTGTTAAATACCGCAAAAAATCCAAACAAACAAACACATAAACAAATCCATTGAAGTCGTTTTTTTCAAAGGAGCGGATGAGGGTAAAACGGTGTAATTCTTCATCGTATATTAGCAATTAATACATAATATTATGCATTCAAATTATTCTATACTGACCTGTCAGTAGAACATACCTTAGTTTAACATATTTTATTTAATTTTTATAGGAATACAAGTGCATAAAATGAACATAATCAGTTCGAATATGGATTTAAAAACATGCAGTTGCTTACATTTAATCCCTTTCCATGGTGAATTGACTCAATAAGTTTTGCACTTTGAACAACCAGTTAGTAAACATGGACTAATTTGCAAATATATTGGATTTAAGATTAGATCTGGGTAACAGGTCATACGTTAGCTTGTATGTAGTATGATACTTATTCCAAAATAAAACAAAATGTAAAAAAATATACCTTCTAATGACACGTTAACAAAATCGCTGTAAACAAAAACGTTGTGTTTTAATATCCCACATTTCCACCGGTCGTTGTCGATTGCACCCAATATGTCAGATATATTGCACACCACATTATTGTTTCCCATACACACACAATGAACTCCAGCCGAAGGTAACATACTCGTTGCATTACAGCTTTTCTTAGTATTGTCAATATGTACTATCGGCTGATCCCCTATCCCTCTAAACAGCCGCGTTATATGTAATGACATATTGACAATCGTGCACGAAATTGTAACTTTTGATCTTGACAACATTTGGTTATTCCGTTGTGGTTGCGCTGCTGAAAGCGTATAATTATTCTTTGTATCATAAATTATATATTAACAAAATTATTTATTGTAAATACTAGTTATAAATATTAGCATTCGATTTTTTGTTTTAAATGCATATTTGATGTGATTACCAACAATATTATAATGTGTGTATACATACATTTAACAGCAACGAGTAAAACCATTATCCAACCCACTGCGATCATTTTGGAGCATATGCCTATGTGTTTTTAACTATGATAAACCGCCTGATGTATGTATCACAAGTATTGCTAGAGAAATAAACGTAATTTCAAAGAACGCATTTATCTGGAGATCAAGGCGTGTATTACATATTCTTCCTTCATCAATTGTTCTCATAGAATATTTATTTCACGTCGACTGAAGAGAAACTTTCACATCAATCGAACTACTGTATATTTATTTTCCAATTGTTTGCCCTAAGAGCCTTTTACTTAAATACAAAGGTTTGTTTTCAGTTGATTCATTAAGTGACGCCGTTATATTCATCGAACATGAAATAAAATCTACACAATTCTTCAATAAAAACAGTTATAACATAATTATGTTATAACCATAACATTTCAATATGTATTGGAAACATTTAAATTTGTAACATTTTTTATATACAATATAGTTACAAACTTACAGTACATCAAAGCGTAATATTTATTGGATGCATTTTTCTTGGGGTCTTATGTGCTTTGGTTATAGTATTGAATATGATTTCTGAATGTTGTTAAGAAAAAACTTAAATACGCAAATATTTAGTGTTTGAAGGTGTTTCAAGAAAAAAACGTAACTGGACTCCATCTGTGCTGTTTCAATCAGAAACCGCAGGGATTTAAACGTATTCCGATGCAGCTCTTAACTAGTTAAATTGTTTTTCTTATTTCCGTTTAATACAAAATGAATATACATTTTGAAAAATACTCAAGCTTCAACGTAGTATAAATCTCACATAGATCTAACAAAATAATGACAGTACCTCCTACATATATATTGCACCGGGAGATACATAGGTTATTTTTATACCAAGATAAAACGCATAGCGATTAATCCAGATACATAGATCATTTTAAAATAAACATTGAATTAGTTTACCTACATGTACACTGTCTAGATCCAGTCTTTTACGTATTCAGCCAGGAATAGTTATGTTTATTTAATGTTAAGTAGCGAAATAAAGAAAAATAACAGAGAGATATATCCCTTTATCACTCACGGTGTGGGGCTAATTTGTAAATTGAATTTGATTTGAACAATATTTAATGGTATGTGTTGTCACCATTTATCATAGATAATTACCAAAAAGAAGAATAGTAAATATTTACTAATTAACACTTAATGTTAAGAATACCTGTCCAATTATATATTGAAGTGCTTTACCTCTTATTTTCTCTTGGACTTTCCCAAGTTGTAATGAGCCAAGGAGAATAACAGACAATGTCTTGCGGGTACAAGTGTTACCAACAAGGCATTGGAGCTGGTCATCTTAGTCCCAACATAATTTTTAACATCCAAAGTAGTTTTATCATCTGCACCTTACTAATCCCACATACTACACTTGCTGTTTCTTGTTGTTATGAACAGAAGTCTCCCTTTGTTTACATAATTGCTGTTTTAACGGTTCTCCAAAATCCAACAAGAATCCAATGTTAATTAAACATGTTCTTATATATTATTTTGCGTGTATTAATGGGTATATCCAGTAACCACGCTTAAGTATTTAAGTAGTATGTGTGTTATTGTAAGAAGTGTTCAGCGTTCGTTTCTACACCATCTTGTTTTCTTGGTCACATATAAATCCAATTGTGTTGATAATTTTGAATAATTAATAAAGAAAAAAACGTTATACCTATAAGTAATTAATTTCAGATCACTCTTTCACAGTACATATTTTGTTGTTTTACATTGTAGCGCGCATGTACGAGCTTAATCATCTTGAATTGCTTGCGAAAACACATATGCGTTTGAATATCGTGACGGTGTTAACTACTGTGCACATCATACACGTATGCATTCGCTATTTTTATAAAATGTGAATATGAATTTCGGAGCACTGAACGCACTTTCACTTAAACCTAGCAGAGATGATTTATTCCCGAGGATCAGTTGGAAAGACATCATTAAAAAACAACCGTGATCAAACTTTGATGTGCAAAAAGCAATTTCATTGGGCGCAGCTGGGCTGAGATTTGTGTTGTTCGGAGGGTCATTTGAACGAGACATATTATACTATGCCTTCAGATCCTAACAACGTTAGGATTTGATTGTAATGAGTTTGACTTTATAGCATATTGTACTGTTGTACTGTAAACATGCTACCATGATATTGCCTAGAGTCAACAATGTTGCGGTTTATATTCCTTAACTAATTCACGGCACATTTGTATCGTAATCTAGCAGGTACGGGAATGTTTATTACTAACACCGATTACTACGCATTGTAGAGAAAATATTACTGACATGAAACAGAACACAACGTATTTAAAATCCCTTCAAAATAATTGGAATGTAAATAATACACAAAAGCATTATGATTAAAAGAAAATGTGTCTGTTTTCGGTGTGATAACTCGTTATATCATCACCGGAAAGTGCTCGTGAACATATGACTTGTCTCCCTTTCCGTTGATGATATAATGCGTTACCAAACCGAAAACAAACACATATCGGATTCCTCTATTTATAGCATTGTGAATCGTTCAACATCCCATGGCCTACTTACATATATTCTACAATGTTACTATTCTAATACAACTTTAATATTATTTTAATTATGCAAAACATTCACAACTGAATTGCTAACAAGGAATTATATTATTGTAGGATTATAGGTATTTTGGGCATAATTTATGACACTACGTATTGAGACACCCACGTTTAAGCGAATAAAAATAATACATAGGCATTTGGTTGAGAGTAATACAATGAACATTTATGTAAGATTATGTTAAATTCCATTTAGTGGTAATAGACAAGAATATTTTTTAAAGTTTTAATAAAGCAATATAAGGACAACTTCCTCTTCGCTGGCGGCCATGTTTTTTAACAATCCAAAACAATTTCAAGAGATGTTGTAGTGGGTGACGCACGAAATAAAATACTGAATTGTTTTTCGAATCCAGCCAGTGGTTTTCGACAGGAATTTCAATATAGCCATATCTGAACAATCTAAATTGGCGCAAGTTTCAACAACGCCAAATTCAAACCATAACAAGTTAATGAGCCCCTAATTATATTCAGATAATAATGTAAATATACGTGCTGTATGGTTATTAAAACAAGTTAAATGAAAAAAGCTACGTATTATGTTGAATGTAAATCAGTGTTTATTTCTGGTCATGCACGAGTGGCTCCTAGCGTTTTTCTTTCACTTTTTGGGCGTCGTCTCTGTTTTGTTAGTTTTCCATTGGTGTTAATAAAGAACGACAAAATCCGTTCAAGTGTTTGGGTTTTATGATAATACGAAACCACTTGTTTTGCAAACAGACAGCTCTAAAGTAGGGTTAGGTGTTACCTTTCTTCAGGACAGTAGACACATTGTTTACGCCAGCAAATCGCGCACATCCAGTCTAAAGAACTATGCTACGATTGAGCTTGAGTGCTTAGGAATCCTAGTTGGTCTAAAACGGGTTCACCAATGGGTCTACGGGAGACAGGTTGCCATTGAAACTGACCACCTGTCACTTGTTCATATCTTTAGGAAACCACTTCATAGTCCACCAGCTCGTTTTCAGCGCATGTAGATGCAGCCATACAACTTTGATGCGAAATACCATTCAGGTATCCCCGTCACAGACACATTGTCTAGAAAACCCCTATTAAGGTCAACATGGTCATGTCCAATATACCGGTCAATGACAGGAAAATGCAAGAAATAAGGCATCAAACTGAGGTAGAAACTGAAATGGTCGCACTGAAACGAACAATTGTGTCAGGCTGGCGTATCTCCAATAATCATTGCCTTCCCACATTAACATAGTTCTGGTGTTACAGAAATGAGTTAATCATCGTTAGTAGTATTAACATGAAGTGTATTGTACAATTGTTATACCCCATCATTGCGACAAACATACTTGATATTTTTCATACGGGTCAAATGGGAGCAGAGAAATGCTCAAACAAAGCACGCACTGTGGTGTTTTCAACTGATATCATCAGCTGCCCTATTTGTTTTGAGCATCGCAATTCAAATGCTAAGCAACCCCCATACCATACCAGAGTACCATAATCACATGGTTGCTACAGATTTATTCACCAGGAATGGCAATACCTTCATAGCTGATTACTTTTGGCATACTTGTGAGTTCAACGAACTCCCAAACATGGTCTGGTCAAACAGTGTGCTGTATAATTTCTACCATGAATTCTACATAAGTCCAAGTGATATTTTTATGGTGAAAATTAATGCTTAATTATATAAATATGCATTAGGTGTAATTGTATTCGTTTGTGTTAATAGAATTATAAACGACTTGAGGTAAATTAACCTTTGGTGACCTTGATCACAACCGTGTTTGACGGCCCTGTGAGTGTACATTTGTTTAATAAACATTCAAATAAAACTATTGGCATTGCATATTTATAACAGACAAAATAAGACAAGGTGTTACTTAAAACCGACTTCTTCTTTTGGACTTGGTTTTCATGGTAACCTGCCATGGTATGCCAACCTCACTAAAATTGAACTTTGGGCACTCCTCTACAGGAATATGCAAAAAAGCTGCCTGGACAAAACAGTTCACAGTGTTCACATTTTGCGCTCGATTGTTTCCTTCTCGCGGAACATTGTTCACGTTATCGATGCAACGGACCACCGCAGTTGCACACTTCCGGTAACGACTGGATCCGCCCGACGTTAGCCCTCTATACGTAGTAGCACCCAACGTTGCTTTTCGATACAGCGATTTTTGTTTCCCCCAGATACAACGTTGGCTCTGCCCTTTGTTTAAGGCGGTCATTTTTCACCTGTAGGAAATGATTTGGATGACTGACTTTGCAGTTTGTTTTCATTGCATCTAAAGTTTTCTCGATTTCCATTTGTTTAAGTTGTGCTTGAGCACAGTCACAGGATTGACATATCTCAACTGCTTTAGACCGCAGTAAAAAGCTTATCACGAATTGTGTCTATTGCAGTTGTGTATTTGTTATCCCAAATACAAATCTGCCCCAGATCATGTACTCCTTATTTGCATCACAAAAACAACAGTCATTTGCTGGAGTTTTTTTTTTTTGTAATAGTAATAATTTCTTCGATTGTATTGTCGCCCTGGTGTTCGTTATAACATCTGCATCGACAGTTTACAATGCTGAATTGTTTTAAATGTACAATAATAAAACATAAATTTTAGATTTGTATTAAAACGGTATCCGTTCTAAGACAAGTTATGCCCCGGCAAAGCAAAAGAGCTTAGATACGGCCGTTAGGGTGCTATCATGGATATTAATTACACGTCATCATTCGCCGAGTTACAGTTTGGAAACAATGATACTGTATGGTGTGGATTTATTATCATAGTTTTTTATATAGTCTAAATACTATGTTGTGTTTACAATTGTGTACATTTGAATATACAGGATCTGCTACAATTTCAGCCTAGGAGTTGTGTGATGTTAAAGTTGCAGAACTCTACTGTATCGTTTAGCATAGAAGTATTCATGATGTGGATTTAGTTTTACTAACTAAAGCGTAAACACTGTTTGGTGCGTGCTGGCTGAATCGGCCGAAACATCAGTTCTTCTTGATGCCAAACGCATTTATGCATTTGTTTAGTTACTTTTTTTAGTTTTGTAGTGATAGGATTTATTCAGTAAACAATCAGTGTCCCCCAATGGTAAGCTCCATATAGATGTACTGTAGTTGTAGACTGCTATAAAGCTGTGTCAAAATTTTGAGTCGCAAACTTAAATTTAAGATTGAAATTGAGGACTTAAATTGTTTATAATCACCAAAATATTTCCAGAATTATCTTAAGTCGGATTTTGAGCAAAAACAAAGTCCTTCGATTTAAATTTACTTTGATTTGTCGCTTCAAATTGAAGGCAAAATAAGGAAAGAACATACATTTTATAGGGAGCTATGTTGTATATCGTAGTATACCTTATTTTGTGCGTAATTTGGTTACAAGGGGCGGTACCCATATGAAAACTGCAATGCATTAAATTTATCTTAGACTGGCAATAAAAAGCATTTTCAACAAAATACAGGCAATGAATGCTTTAGAATAATTCCTAATATAGTGAACAAATAAGGATTGAAATAGCGCTCATCAAGGAATTGCCATTGTAACCATTGCGTTTATAATCGCATGAACGCCACCAACATTTTTAAATTAATACAACAGATTTAACACGACGGGAAGCTGGTTTGAAAGAGAGTCCAAAGCTCCAGGGTATGCATGTTTCTATGGTACAGTAAGCTATGTATGTCACCTGACTTAAACCTGACTTGAACATAATACTAGAACAATCTCTGTACGAGATAGTATACATAATGGTGCCAATCAGCTTTTTTAAACACATATTGATATTTTACGGCTCTTCCAGAGCATCGTATACAATAGCTGCGAACATTATTAAATTGTAGGGGTGGGACCGGATACTGAAATCAATATTCGAATATTCGTTTTAGGTATTCGAATATATTAGAATATTCGTTTTGTAAATACGACTATATACTACCATATACGGCACTCTGTCCGAATATTTCCTATCCAAAATATGTATACTACGTGTACGTAGCTGTTTTACCTTGTTTCAGTGGTAAATGAGCAATATGACTTGGTGAGTGTTAGGGAAATACCAAGACATGTGAGATATTGTTAAATGTATTGAAGATTAATTTGTTAATCGTTCCGTTTCTTTTCAGAACCATGAAGCTGGTGTGGAGATTACACGCTGTCTGGGTTTTGTCTAATGACCGCGTAAAGTACTTCCAAGCACGTGATGGTGGCATTTTTTATTAATAAAGACTTTTGTATAATATACGGTGTTGATATAATTGAGAATAATTTACATGTGACGTATATTGAGATTGACAAGATCATGCTAATACTGTTACAGTAATTGATTGGCTGATAATGGATTCATTTTGATTGGTTTTCTTAGAGAGTAATTGTAATTAACTGTAAACAAGTTAACCGTATAGATGTCACTTAAGGATAATAAACAACAGTGTACGCCTTGCGCAAATTGTGAAACCGTTATCACAACATGGCCCAGTTGTGTTATTTGTGGATACAATGCGTCATATTCTCGACTCTTACAAACCGTTAATTCCCGGCCCTTGTAAAAACATGGCCCTACTGCCAATTAACAATTGTCGTTAATTGGACATGTTGGCATGTGTTGTAAAAACGTTACACTGCCTGCCCCCGCCCACCTGTTAGGCAGGGAATACGACTGAAATGCATATTAACTTTGCAATTAAACTGGGAAAAAAAACATGATTTTTCTTAAATAAATTTGAAAATTAAATATTCCTATTCGTTTTTTTATATTCGAATATTATCCGATATTAAAATACTCAAATAATCGAATATTCGGTCCCATCCCTATTAAATTGTAATAATAATAATATAAAAAAGCAACGTTTGGACGGTTTATGGATTTAATGGCATTTAAACAATAATTTGAATGGTATCACTATATTTTAACCGGCGTATTGCAATGCCATTTATGACTCTTAGTGTTGCTTGCTCTCCGGGTCATAGTAGTAAAGTCAGATTTCGTCTACCGTTAGTATCTTGTTGAGGAAATCACGGTCAGTTTCACAACACAGCAACACTCTTATGTCGATTTCCCGAACATCCAAATGCCGATCAACATAGCTCGGGGACTTGCTCTTTCTCTCCAAAATGTCAACAATGATCTATGGTCTTGCCTTGTTGAGACACAGTTCATCAGTTCATCCGTCTAAAAATCGTTTATTCCACTTGTATAGAAGTACCCGCCACACTGATTTATTTTCCTGAGTTTCTGTAACGTTTGTGAAGGCGTCATTTTCGACTCGACGATGCATTTGTGCGTCACTCATTCTGACGTCGCCTTTTTGCGTTTGTTGATCCTGCTCAGATTGTTTTGAAACGTGATTTTGTAAAATAACGTTTTAAAATTGACGTTAACGAATATGTTATCACTTAGCGCTTTTTAAATAACTTTCAAAACTAACCTATATTTTTGTCTACGCAAAACTTAAAGGGACTATGTCATCAAAAAGGACATTGA
Source organism: Congeria kusceri (assembly GCA_027627225.1). Classification (NCBI taxonomy): domain Eukaryota; kingdom Metazoa; phylum Mollusca; class Bivalvia; order Myida; family Dreissenidae; genus Congeria; species Congeria kusceri. The sequence continues at coordinate 27,750,721 of CM051026.1, read as the reverse complement.
GATATTAATACTGACATATAAACATGGCTAAAACGGTATATTATGAACAAAATGTGCACGCATTCTGAGATAAAAATCTGTTCGATCCCTGCTTGGGGTTTTAATTTTTCAGCCTTTTTTGCTAATGTGTTTTTATCAAATATCTTATTTTGTATTTAAGTATGATTTATTTATGTCATGCAAATGTCTATCATATACTATTATTTATAGTGTAGTAGGAATACAATTTTTCGACGACATTAAATAATTCTTACGTGCGCCCCATCTGAATAATCTTCTTGTATTTCATATTGTACACACATTTCAGAGTTCAATCTTCTATTTTAAATGTCAAATCGTTAATGCTATAACAAGTTTGTGAAAATAACTTTCAACAAGAGGGCTATGCAATTTGTCTAGGATATTCGCGGGCATGCCTAGAATTACGAGTATGTTGACCCATCGTACAAAAACATTAATGGGAGTACACTGTAATGGCGATGCTGTAATTAATGTCAATACATTCAAGTAGATCATACACACTAATATTCAAACACACCATGCTGCATTAATTTTATTGAAACAGGTATATGAACAGGTGATATGATATGCATTAATAAAAGACAATATGTTATGATAAGATGAGATGTGATTTGATGTTAGGAGACGTGACGTGACGATTCCTTGCGTTACGTGATGTTATTTATGTGACGTGATAAAATGACATTGACATACAATTACATGAAATGAAATGAAATGACATATAATACATGAAATTACATGAAATAATGTGACAAAAAACCGCATATTCATATATAAGTGTTATATTTTATGGTAGTGGAATATACTGCTTTACCTCATTAAAAACGACAAACACCAGAAACAAAAACGCGTTATACCCATCAGTGGTTTTAACAATTAAATCAGGGGCAAAAATACGAAGCCTAAAGTGAACAATGGGCAGACATATCATACTTATATAAAAGTGCAATTACACATACTATTTATATGCTAACACAAATTTTCTCAGTGATATACATGCGCACGGAAATGTGAAAAATAACTCAATATGAACCGATCATGAATAAATATATTTATGACAGTGACTACGTTTCATTACAGTAGCCTAATCCTCTATTGAGTTATTAAACGGAAAGCATTTTGTGTATGCTTAGTAATCATGGTGACCTTGACCCCACCCATTCAATAAGTAATTCCAAGCGACACATCGCTATATTTTCTTAAAGTTAAGTCTAAATTCAATAACTGATTTCGTTCTCAAGTTATTGAGCGGATACTTTAATTTGTATTTATTAACGTAGACCTCTACCCCACACAGCACCGTAAGTAAGTTAAAGCCAAAGTTGATATGTCTCCAAATAGTTCTTTATGTTTAAAAACATTATGCATGGCTCAATCCATTCTTAAGTTATTGAGCAGAAATTGTATATCTATTATTGAATATTGATGAGTTTGAACTTAACACACACATCTGTTATGCTTCTACATTTTGCTCTAAGGTTTACATGATTAAATATCATTGCAATACATTAAATTGTTATTGATGCGAACACTATTATTGTGGCAACCTTGACCTTTACCTAGTCACCCAACTGCAATCCCAAATCACATGTATGATGATTCAATATAAATTACATTGTACATGTATATAAACATTGAGTTTCAATGCAATATCTCAATTGGTTCTTGGATTAATCAGTTATTCGGCGGAAACTTATTTTCTAGTTTAGCAATAGTGACTTTGATCCAACCCTTCCCATTAAATACCAAGCTAGGCCTCAATATAAGGTATCTATATATGAAGTTGCATTGCCGTATCAACGAAATTATGTTCTCGAGTAATTTAGCGGAAACAATGTTTCCATGTTTAGTAGCAGTGACCTTGACCTTAACCTTATCAACCACATATGCAATCCTAAGAGAGGTCTCGATATAAGGTATATATGTGTATAATTTCATCAAAATAGCTCATCACGGCAACCAAACAATTACGCCGACTCTTTGATCGCACGCCCGCCCGCCCAGTCGCTTGCCCGAACACATGGCACATTCTAATGGCCGTGTGTTCTTTCTTCTATAAAAATTGGTTAATTAATCAAATTGTGGCGAGATAAACAGGCGCGCATCAATATTGTGCAATAAAAATAATCATTCAAGACGGTTGCTCTATTGGTTGTTGAAGATAGGTTACCCAATGTAATGTTCGCATATCCATCAAGGAACCGCATTCGGATATGTAGTCAACCCTAAAAATATAAGGTTATATTTTGCAAGAAAAGAAACCCAATGATGTCTCATTAGTATATGTTTATAATTTTATTATGTTTGTAACAAATTGTGTAAGTTTATTGAAATCTAGTTACCTTATAAACTAACCGTAGCTGGACTTCCAACAGTGTCCTGTAAAAAAGGAACATGACATGTACAGTCTATATACAAATATGTGTATAGTTTGTTGATGGCTAAATATGGTTGACTGACATGCATCACATGTAACTTTGAACGGGTTTTAACCTAAGCATGTTCACAATGTAACTCTATAACTTGTATCTACATTTATAATAATTGTATCATTTAACATTTCACAATTAATTAAATATAATATAAAAAACAAATAAGCATCAGCAGGAGTTAAACACTTATTAACATCCTCAAATCCTTGATTTGAGGCAGGTGACCAATTGCCCATACAACACAGTATAAATCAGATCCTGTATTTGAGGCAAGTGACCAATTGCTACACAGCACAGTAGAAATCAGATCCTTTATTTGATGCAGGTGACCAATTGCCTATACGTTACAGTAGAAGTCGGATCCTTTATTTGAGGCAGGTGACTAATTGCCTATACATCACATTAGAAATCCGATCCTTTATTTGAGGTAGGTGACTAATTAGCTATACATCACATTAGAAATCAAATCCTTTATTTAGGCAGTTGACCAATTGCCTATACATCACATTATAAATCAGATCATTTATTTGAGGCAGGTGACCAATTGCCCATACATCACAGTAGAAATCAGATCCTTTATTTCAGGCAGGTGAACAATTGCCTATACAAAACAATATACATCAGATCTTTCATTTGAGGTAGGTGACCAATTGCCTATACATCACAGTACAACCCACATAGCACAGTACAAAACATACAATGATGAACAATTGTAGTCACTGCATGGGTACATTCTATGCAAAGTATTGGGAGGCTAAACTGATTTAAAAGCATGCCGGACCGTACACTTGGCCCAGCATTAACCACAATACATCCACTTATAAATACAATTTTATTTATCCTCAAAATATTGTAATTCAACATATTTTTTATAGAAGAACATATATTAATTTAATTTAATTAAAATTTATTTGCTCAATAGTTTAACAATAGTAACACAATTCCGACGTTCTGAGGAGTGCAGTAAAACATTGAGTAAAAACAAGTCTTAGCTACATTTCTTCTACTTCACAAGATTTCAAGACCAAGTATAGCTTGGTTGCATATGATAAACTTTTGTAATTAACATAATAAAATGACCCAATAGTTTATTACTAAACGAACATTTCATTAAAAAAACCTCTGTTTTATGATGCATATGCATGTTTAGTTATTTCAGACATGCTCGCAGAAAATCAAACACATACTTTTATTGAATATTTTATGCATCCCATGTCTTTTCGAAAATATAATTGAGGCATATTTATCTAGCATGATACTCTAATACACGACAATGAGTACATGCACATACATCGTGTATGTAATTATACTGTTCTAATTGGTTAATTTACAGACATAACAAGAATTGTCACATCACTGAAAAGCTTACTTGATGGTTTGATAACCGCTATCAGTGATTTCTGACAGTATAATTAATACTGTTTCATCTGACATCTCACTGATTGGGTATTGGTTGAGTGACTGTGTTCAATATATGGCCAATTTAGTAAATGCTATGAAGCATCCAACCGGGAAATTGTGTTCAGGTGAATCAAAGAGCACGAGTGGGTGGTGGACACGTATGCCTTTGTGGCGAATATTTAAGCCTTTGCGGCTAATAGTTGAAAAGTAGTTGTAGTAATTCTTGAAAATAAACAATATGAAAATCTACCTGCGTCTGCATGATATATATAATTGTTATTTACATCATAAGGTACTTTATTTAAGGCAATTGACCATATGTCAATAGAACATAACACCATACAAACTAGACATTGTCCGTAGAACACAGATTCCCCCACATTCTGCTGGTTGTCACAAAACTCTGCTGATGTCAGAAAAAAAGCACCAAAAATACCCAGGTGAACAAGTTCACATGCTGATGAATATGTTCATACAGTTTCATTAGTCTAGCAGTTATACATTTGAGTTACGCTCGACACAAATCCAAAAATGTATTGTTTTGATCAAAAGGGCCATAACTCCGCTGATGTCGGGAAAAACTGCACCAAAATATCCAGGTACACAAGCCCCGATGCCGATGAATATGCTTATAAAGTTTCATCAGTCTAGCATTTATAATGTTTAAGTTACGCGCGACACAAAAATCCGATGGACGGACGGACAGACGGACGGACGGACAATGGCAAATCTATATGACCCCCTCTAAAGTGGGGACATAAAAACATACCAAACACAAAACATGTATACGACTACAAATGTGGTCACAGTGTTTAAACGGGCACTGCGAAGCATTAGGATTTTAAACAGTTTAACGGGCTCTCGAAACTCACACTTATCACCAGACATATTCAACATAGATGTGAATGTTAATAAATATTAATACATTTATTACTAAACGTCATAGCTTTACGATTCAAAATAATTTGTTCCCAACGAAGATACTTAATTCAATTTATCAACAATTAAATTGCTTGATGTTTGGATGTTTCCAGAGCAACGGAATAACATTTTTTTGCTGAAGAACGATGAAAAAACTACAAACAAATACCAACAACATCTCCTTTTGTTGAACATATTCAAGCACTAGCATTATATTATTTAGTTTTCAGGTCGTCGTCAACAACTACAGGAAGAATAGGTGATCCTTGGTGTAAAGGGGCAGGTTAAGCCTGTATTAGAACCTACCATTTTTATATTCATATTGTGTTGTTGTTGTTGTTTTGTTGTTTTGTCATATTTTTGTTTAAGCATGTCATAGATAAATTCCATATTTTCTGTAAACAAAATTATGTTTAACATTTCAAATATCAGCAAACTGTTGTTGCACACTGGAGACAAAATTAATTCATCATCCCTGCCCCAGTACAATTGATAATAAGCAGTTCCATACCTTCCTACTATCTGCTAGGAAACGAGTGTCCTCCTCAAAAAATGTCTGTAAATATTGCATATAACTGGCGTGAATATTTATTCATTACTGCATTATTAAAAAGCAGTACACGAATGTTTGACAACAGATGAAATAATGTTTATTTATGTTATATTAATTGAAAAAGCAATGTTTGGTCATTAGACTGCGTGTTTTAGGATGGCAATTGTATGTTAGGAATACTAAACAACATTAAAGCGTTAAAGCGATAAATATTATTTGTGAATATTTATTTTTGACAAACAGGATGTATATTTATACCTGTTGTTCGATTGTTTTACTGCTCTGCGTGAGTGTTTCCTGGAATTAAAAAAATATGTTGTATTTTTTTTTTTTTTTCAATGTCGAATGATTTTATTTCCATATATACAATACATTATACAAAACATAGGTCATTTTCTTATGATGATGTACATTCAACAAGACGTGTAATATTTTACAGTAACATGTTATGTGACATATCACACGTAATTCAGCAAATCGTCATAAACATTCAAATATTCAGAAACGATTTTACTACAGGTACAGATCGACAATTGAAAAAAAAAAAAATAATAGAAAAATGTAGATTGAAGAAGGTTAACAGAGGATAGGGAAAATTATTATGAATATAAATCTTTGAAATATACAGATTTTTAAACATTTTAGAAAAAAAAAAAAAAAAAAAAAAAAAAAAGAACAAAAAAAAACAAAAAAAACACGGTATTTCAGGACTTATATAATCACATACGAGCATCACTTACATATACAAGTTGTACTAAGAATACATGACAAACGTGCAACTAGGACATTGGCATTTGAGCATAGGATGTATTTTCTTTCAGAGAGCTGGTGGTGCATAACGTCAATAGCATGTCAGGTTGGACAGTTAGCTATTTAGGTAATTCTTTAAAACCTTACGAAATTTACGCCAACTTTCACAGAAGTATATTTCAGAAAGATATTGTATTAAAAATAAAAGATTATTGTTAAGGAGAGATAGATAGTTTTCAATGTATTAATAATGGGAGTAAGGCTAATGTTTAACTTTTGGAGGAACTATAACAAAAATAAAGACACTAACAAACATCTGTCATTAGTTAAAGTGTTTTACGTAAATTAGTGCCCCGATCTACAAGCAAGATATGGTATTTTATCCAACACATATTTCCATTTTGATTCGAAATCATTGATTCTGTCTGCTAAAAGTGCGGCATTCCATTGATGCTCGTATTTATATGTTAAGTAATTTTTTGCACCTTCAACAGAAGGAATCAATAATGACATTTTGCATTTGTATATGTAAAGTTTTGTGTAAATGAAAATATTATTTACTGCATCACTTTTTGTTTCTGCATAACCTAGTATGAAATTTTTCATGTTACAGTAAGGAAAAATTGTAGTCGGAAACAGATTATTTAAAAGAAACTTTGAGGTGGGGCACTCCCAGAATATGTGTTCTATGGTCTCTTCGCTATTTTTGCAAAAGGAACATGTAGGGGATTCCGACAATTTCATTTTAAAAAGTAAGTAATTCGTTCCGATTATTCGGTGAATTATTCTGTACTGGAACCATTGAAATTGTGAATCAGAATTGATTGTGAAAGGTAAAAGGAAAATCGCCTTCCATTCATCATTGCTTATTATAGTGTTTAATTTACTAGGCCATTTTTGTTTTATTGGCATTTCGATTTCTGTTCTTTTTAGGATGTTGTACATTCGTTTTGCCCCCGATTCTTTGCTTAAAATTACTTTAAATGATGGTGGTATAAAAGGTCTTTCCATTTTATAATAGTTTCTGTCAGTTTCGTGTATATTGTGTGATTTGAATTTTGTAAATATGGCCTTTTTAATACCTTGGTATAAAAGAAAGTCAATTTTCAGATTATATTTTATATTTATTTCATTTAATGTTAGAAATTTACCATCACTATCTAACAGGTCACCTATATATTGTAACCCTGCCATATACCAGGAATTAAAAAAGATGCCTTTATTTCCTATACATATTACTTCGTTATAGAAAATTGGATAGTAAAATATGTCCGTTGCATTAGATATTATTTTTTCTTGGAAGACGACAAATGATTGTAGGACGTCTTTCCAAAAAGGATTGGTTATTGTAGTTGCTAACTTTTGTGAATAATGTTTTCCACATCGTACAAGCTTCTTAAAATCTACGTATGAATTTGCAATGTGTAACCAATTTCCATTTGAGACATATACTCTTTTTAGCCATGTTAGTTTCATTGCATGAATAAAAGCTTTGATATTTATCATTTTGAGCCCCCCTTCACAATATTCTTTGCATAAAGTATTATAATTAATCCTACTTTGTCCACCCCATATAAAGTTTAGAAATATTGTGTTTAAGTTTTTAATAAATTCCGATGATGGATTAGGAAGGGATATGAATAGGTGATTAAATAATGATATCAATAATGTTTTTATAACTGTAATTTTGCCTATGGGTGTTAAGTGTCTTTTTTTCCAACTTAAAAGTGCATTCTCCATTTTAGCTATTTTTTCTTTATAGTTAATGTCTAATATCTGTTGTAGATCGACGTGATAATGAATTCCTAGCATCTGAAAACTGTGTTGGTTCCATTGAAGTTTCCATTTAGTTTTAATACTTTCGGAACAGAATTTTTTCTTTCCAATCCATATTACCTTTGTTTTATCAAAGTTAACGTTTAGTCCAGAAATACATGAGAAATTATACAATGTAAGTAATGTTTCATTAAGACTTTTGTCCGCTCCATCCAAAATAATGGTTGTGTCATCTGCGAATTGTGAGAGTTTGTGTTCTATGTTATTGATGTTTACACCTTTGATGTCGTTATTATTTCTTATTTTTAAAGATAATATTTCTGCGCAAAGAATAAAGATGTAACAAGATAATGGGTCTCCTTGGCGACATCCACGCTGAATAGGGAAGAATTCAGATAAATATCCACACTGTATGACTGCGGATTTGGCATCTTTGTAAAATATTTGAAACCAACGTTTGATGTCAGGACCAAAATTAAAGAAAGAAAGTGTCTCATCGACAAATGACCACGACAGAGAATCAAAAGCCTTTTCAAAATCGATTAAAAGCAACAAACCAGGAATATCTTTCTCTTCGGTAAAGTTCATAATATCAAATATAAGCCTTGTGTTTTCACCTATGTATCGACCTTTGATAAAACCTGTTTGATCACTATGTATAAGTTTATCCATGCATGTTTTCATCCTGTTTGCAATAACACCTGAGCCAATTTTGTAAATAGTATTTAAAAGTGTTATTGGTCTCCAATTTTTCAAAAATAATCTAGATCTGTCACCTTTTGGAATGCATGTAATAATCCCTTGCGTTTGAGTAACAGTTAATTTCCCACTTTGAAATGCTTCATTTAGAGATCTTACTACAAAAGTACCAATTTGTTTCCAAAAGACCTTATAAAATTCTACAGTAAAGCCTGAACTGCCCGGACTTTTATTATTAGACATGTTTTTTAAGACATTAGTTGCTTCTGATACAGATATATTTCCTTCAAGTAGAAGCGCTTCTGTATCATTTAATTTTGGACCAATTATGTTTGTAATAAAATTTGAAAAACTTTTAGTTTCACAAGTATCTTTGCTTTGGTAAAGACATTGATAAAATTCTTCAACTTTATTTAAAATTTCTTTTTGATCAGTTGTAACATTTCCATTTTCATCTTCTAATTTATAAATAGTTTTTACAGCTGCGCGTTGTTTTTCAAGATTACAAAAATATTTCGTTGGTTTTTCACCTTCAAGAATCCACTTTGACTTTGCTCTAGTGAGATAACCTTTTATTTTCTGTTCGTTTATATTTTCAAATTCTTGTTTTAAAATGTTTAATTCTTCCATATTAGCATCTGATAAATTTTGTTCCAGAACATTTATTTTATCTAGGATATATTTTTCATGTTTTGCATTTGCTTTCTTTTTATATGATCCGTATGAAATTGCTTTTCCCCTCAATTCCATCAGTAGTGTCTCTAAAAAGAGTTGGTCACATGTTTTATAATGTTCAATAACTATCAATTGGCGTAAATCACCCAATATCATATTTTATTAGTGGGTCTGATGCAATAATATATATTGTGTGTATTAATATTTACGTGAACTATCTTTAAAAAAAACAGCCACAATATTCTGCGTCTATGCTATATGCTGTAACAGCATTATTTTTACTTTGCCATGGGCAGAAAGATACGTATTGGATGACAGTTTTGAATAACATTAACCTATTGAAGTTTCAACAAAGCATTGTTTTTACATGTAAAATGCAAGTTAATTGCATAGACACAAAATCTTAAAAGAAAAAAACAACATATAGACACAATTAAATATATAATTTATATCGTCACAATGATGTGCAATAGTCACGTTATTTAAGGTAATTCAGTTGTGTACAATTCATATCAATTTCATATATCAGACGCACACAAACACGTGACACTCATGACACTCATGACATCATGATAAGCATTATCATGCGCTTGAATTATTATTATATATATATACTCGGTTTTGTTCGTGCACGCGTGACACGCGTTCATTGATGCCATAACTGTAATTAAGTTGAATACTCGTACATCGATTTAAATTGATTTCATTACGGTCCTTACTATATTCATCGCAACGGGCTTTTAATAAATGTATGCATAAATGTTAGTGGCAGGTTTATGTTTCCGATTTTTTTACAATTTCTTAAAACGTAATAATGTAATGAGTGTGTAAATATCTGTTTACGATTACTTATTAAGAAACTACCCGAAGTTCATTCAGGAGGTAAAAATTATAAAATATAATTAACTTTGTAAAAGTAATGCTAAAGATGATAATAATTTAGTAGATATCAATGTAGTAATACTTTCAAAGCAATATCGCTGGTCTGTACACGTAAAGGACTTTTCGCACATTAAGAATTTTTGCGCAAAACATCACGTTAGTGAACAATTATACAAAAATGCATTGTTCATAAACTGAACTGTACTGCTACAAATAATACAACTTAACAAGAATACGTGTATATACGTATACAATAATTGGTAAATGATTCATATTACCTTTAAGTAGGTTACAGCGTTAATATGAACCTGCACATATTAGTTTATAACGTAAAACGTTGTATCACGACAAAGAGGACAACATCTCATTTTCATACTCTTGGATGTATGTATAGAATTGTTTGCAAAATACCCACTCATATTTAATTCACATATTTTTATTACAAGTGACCACACTTGTGTTTCTCTTTCTGAAAGTGTAAATGAATTGTATAATCCGTATGTTAAACTATTTACCCGACCAAAGTAATTTGATATTGTATCACCTTTTCTACACGTGAATATGTTTAAATATTAACTTCGAGATACAGCAAGTGAACGCTTTTTGTGCTACAGGAATCTTGCACAAATGCTCTACATTTTATATCTACTGTGCCATTTGTATAACAAGTATTCAACAATGCATTTTTGTTCTCAATTATTCAGTCATTTTAAACATCTACACATATTTTGGGATACCTAATTGACTCCTTAAAGTGTTGTTGAATTGCACACATTAGAACATAATTCCGGTTTTAAAATATGAGTGCAAAACGTAATTTTTTACCTTCGATGAACGTTTCGTTCTAATTGTCATTAACAGCCAAAGTATCCCTAGAAAAATAAAGGCGATGTTGTGCAAGATGCAACATACAGATCATACGCTATTAATATATTTGTTATTGCGTGAAATATGCGTATCCAACAAAAAATTAACTTCAAATACAAACTTTGCAGTATTTCATAGCCAGACTGCACATTTCTACAGTTTACGATATGTTTCAGTATCTGATAAACGTTTTTAAAACTGTAAGATCAAGCTTTTTTGCACTTAGATTTCATCAATTTTCTAAAATTTGGTAAATATTGTCTGACAATTTAAGTAATATCTTCATTTGGATCTAATATATGGATTTAAAAATATTGTGTCACAATAAAACAGAATTTTAACACAGAATCACAGATTCGATAAACCAATAATATGTCATACATGTATATTAAGAAGCATCATAACACTGCTGAATTTCCGTATAATAATTGTCGACATTAGAGACGGTAAAATGTAACAAATGATAAAAGTGTACACAATAATAAATTAATACACAATATTGTAATCGCATGCAAGTGTATGCTCACCATTATAGCATGCGTGTAGGTTTTATTTTTAAAATGACAATCATTAATTAATTAGTATTGTCTCAGAAATTTCTAAACATTTACGACCAGTGTGCACAGCTGCCTTACATTACAGACAAAAACATGAGTATCAGATTATTTCTAAGATAAGAAAACTAAGAAGTTTCTGACAGTTTAAGCAAAAAATGAATAAATCTAAGAAGTATATTTAATTTCCTTTTTATGGTAATAGTCATTACTTTTAAATCCATGTATTGCACCCAATGATTTGACCTAGTATTACATTATTTTCCTTAACACAATTCTCGACGAATGTTCTTATAGATATTTGATTAATATTTTAGCAAACCATTCAGATATAGAAGATCATTTTGATGAAATTCTGATAAACTTTCAGAACACGAAAGTATTCTTAGTATTAGTACATATATCGATATCTGTAGAAATCGTACTTTTATTAGGTATGCAAGTCACACAAAACGCATTCGACATACTTATTATATTGATTTACCTTTGTTATGTCTTTTTGCGAGATAGCATACAAACACGACAACGAAGCTTGCGATAGCTATTGCAATTAAAACTAGAGTTGCAATTTGAATGTCGATCCTACAGCCCATATCATCGACTCGCGATGTTGCTGAAAAATAAAAATACCTCAATTTTCCATCTACATAGTTGATACCCAAAGTAAACGTAACTCAATTGCAATTACCATTGTCCGATATAAAGAAAGTGTCCTTTTTCAGTTGAGGTGCTTGTCAGTGCTAAACTTTTAAAAGTTGTGAACATAATTGCTAAACGATTCGCTAAACTAAATGGCTATATAACTTACATGGTATGTTGAATGTATGACATGCATACATATAATTATACTCGTTGTTTCAATATTTATTCCTTCAATGTTGCCGCTGTTTCCCGCCCCAAACTGCTGCAATTTTTTACACCCATAGTTACACGCCATTATTTAGCTCTAACGTACGGTAAAGTTGATATTTGCTCTGAACTAAACAGTCAATATATGTGCATTATATCTACATTATTGCATTAACACTCCTGACACAGAAACATTTACTACCATTTGAAGTGTACATTGTAAGTAAACAACTTTAACAAGAACATATTTAACTACAAAAAGTACTACAACTGCAAACCTTTCTACTACTGCTACCACTCACAATATATTATATAATAAAATAAATAAAAATAACAATAACAATAAATACTACTACTACTACTACTACTACTACTACTACTACTACTACTACTACTACTACTACTACTACTACTAATAATAATAATAATAATAATATTATTATTATTATTATTATTATTATTATTATTATTATTATTATTATTATTACTATTATTATTATTATTATTGTTATTATTATTACTATTATTATTATTATTATTGTTATTATTTTATTATTATTATTATTATTATTATTATCATCATTATTAATTATTATTATGAACTGCTAGGAACCCGGCTAGCTCAGTTGGTAGAGCGCTGGACTGTCAATCCAGGGATCGTGAGTTCGAATCCCAGCCCGGACACATAACTTGTGTGGGGATTGGTCATGAAATTGTTTCTGCGGCTATTCTCCCCCTACCTCTGATTCAAGTAGGGCAGTTGTCAGTTACTGGCATACGTATGTGCACTTAGTACTGGTAAACCGCTTAGATCGGCTAAGCTTGCCCCAGGAAAAGCGTGAGTATGTTAACTGACCGCCGTGATATGACTGAACTACAGTTAAAACCGGCGGAACATCCAAATAAATAAACAAACAAGAACAAATACTTTTATATAAGGAAAACCTGTTATGTTGTTTTGTGAAAGACTGTTACGATCTGGTTTGTACTCGGAAGCATTTCTGTGCATGTCTTCTACTTTCATACTTTCGCATTTTGTGTCATTTTGAGTTTCACAGAACATGTATATTCCACGTGTATTCTCAGTATGACGTATGATGTTAAAAACTACTCCATGACCACCGTAGGAAACTCCGTAGTATTCTCCAAAAGATTGATTCATCAGGTAGCATGCACTAAGTGCGGCTTCACACTGTGCAATTTTTACATATATTGGTTCTCCCACACTCTCTCGGATGAACTTGATTATTATATCAAAGTCTGATTGATATTTGTACGATGAAACCGTTAGGCCATTTAAATGGCTGACAGTCAGTCCACTTGGAGTTGTTTTTACCTCTGAAATAAAACATAATGCGCTACGGCATCAATGTGTACAAAGCACATTATACATTACTGTCCACTTACAATGCAATTGTAATTGAAATTAGTGTATTATAAATGTTTGCATGATACGTTTATACAAATGAAATTTGCTTCATCTTAGCATTAACTATAAGCTCACTTCTTTAAAAGATACAACATAATGTAAATGCATTATCGAATGATGTTGGTCTAACACTTAAACAAACCCTTATTCTAATATCATAATAAGCGCAGATACATTCTCATATAAACGATTTTAATTTCACAATATAAGAAAAACACGATGTTTTAGGATCGGTAAACAATATGTATCAAACAATGTTCAATGGTATCAACGCATTGCCGAAAAGTTCATGCCACCCTAGCATCAAGTAAAATGTCAAATGAACCGATTAGTCAATTTCGTGAACGGTTACTTTTGCTAAGTCAAACTTTACCTGGAGAAGCAAGACTAAACCAGAACAACAGGAACAAGCGCATTTTTACCGAGCTCATTTTCTGAAATAACAAATAAAGACATGTCTTAGTATTATCGTCCTTTTTCGCAAAATCATAAACGTAAAAGACTAGTAAGTATAAAGTGGACTAGGGATTGGACTAGGCATAATACTAGGCAGCGCACTGAATGGAAAACTAATGATGGACTTGAGGTAGAAAAATGGAGTGGATTAAGGAAAGGACTAGGGAGAAGACAATGGAGAGGACTAGTGAGTGGACTGATATATGACAACTATAAAGAGGACTATGGAGAGGACTAGTGAGTGGACTGAAATATGACTACTATGACGAGGACAATTGAGAGTATTAGTGAGTGGACTGAGATATGGCAACAATGAAGATGACTACGGAGAAGACTAGTGAGTGGACTGAGATATGACTACGGTGAAGAGGACTAGGGAGAGGGAAAGTAAGTGGACTTAGACATGACTACTATAAAAAGGACTATGGAGAGGACTAGTGAATGGACTCAAATATGACTACTATGAAGAGGGCTAGGGAGAGGACTAGTGAGTGGACTGAGATATGACTACAGTAAAACCCCGCTAATACGACGACTTGGGGGTCTTAATGAACGTGGTCTTAATAGCTGGGTGGTCGTATTATAGAGGTCCGGCAGATCACCGAGTCAGTACATTTATACTTCTGTGTATTACTAAATTCCAATTTGTTTTCAATAATATGTTTTATTGAATAGAGAATATGCAACTTATAGTTATAGTTATGAATACATGCATAAACTTTAGTTGGAAAATAAATACAACTTAATTAATTAAGCCCATTTAAGGTTCAGCATTCATCAGTGCTACCCGCTAACTGTCAGCTAGTGTCAATTAACGTAATCTGATACACAGTCGGTGTGCTAATCCCTTATCAAAACATTTGTTACATTGGATTTCACACACTCCTTTTATACCGCAAAGCATTATGTTATTTCCACGGCACATGTTGTTAATTGATGATGTTAAGTGTCAAAGACCAAATGACACTGGTCGCAATAACGGGGTTATTTTCAGCATTATTTGGTACGTTCGGTCTGGTATTAGTGGTCGTAATACGGACTAGCGAGATGCCCGTATAATCGGGGTTTGCGAGCATTGAAATATATAGGGAAACAATCCGGTCTTTTAGAAAGTGTCCGCTTTTGCGGGGTGGTCGTAAAATCGAGGTGGTCGTAAAGCAGGGTTTTGGTGTACTATAAAGAGGACTAGGGTGGTGACTGTGAGTGGTCTGACTATGGAGAGGACTAGTGAGTGGACTCAGATATGAATAGGGAGAGTATTAGAGCATGGACTGATAAATGACTTATAAGAGTAGGACAAGTAGGTGGACTGAGATATGAATACTATGAAGAGGACTAGAAAGAGGACTAGTGAGTGGACTGAGATATGATTGCTATGACGAGGACTATGGAGAGGGCTAGTGAGTGGGCTGAGATATGACTAATATGAAGCTGATTATGGACAGGACTAGTGAGTGGACTGATGTACGACTAATATGAATAGGATTACGGAGAGGACTGGTGAGCTGACTGACTAGGGAAAGGACTAGTGAGCGGACTGAGATATGACTAATACGAAGAAGACTATGGATAGGACTAGTGAGTGGACATAGATATGACTACTATGTATAGGACTGGGGAGAAGAATATTGAGTGGACTGAGATATGACTAATATGAATAGGACTATGGAGAGGACTGGTTGGTGGACTGAGATATGACTAAAATGAAGACGACTATGGAGAAGACTAGTGAGTGAACAGAGAAATGAATACTTTGAAGAGGAGTAGAAAGAGGACTAGTGAGTGGACTGCGAAGTGACTAATATGACGAGGACTACGGAGAGGACTAGTGAGTGTAACGAGATATAACTACTATGAACAAGACTAAAGAGAGGACTAGTGGGTGTAATAAGATATGACAACAATGAAGAAGACTAAAGAGAGGACTAGTGAGTGTAATGAGATATGTCTACTATGAAGAAGACTAAAGAGAGGACTAGTGAGTGTAATGAGATATGAATGCTATGAAGAAGACTAAAGAGAGGACAAGTGAGTGGACTGAGATATGACTACTATGAAGAAAACTAAAGAGAGGACTAGTGAGTGGACTGAGATATGTCTACTATAAATAGTACTTGGAAGAGAACTAGTGAGTGGACTGAAATATGGCTCATATGAAGAGGATTCGGGAGATGACTAGTGAGTGGACTGAGATATGACTACTATGGAGAGGACTAGGGAGAGGACAAGTGTATGGACTGATATATGACTACTAAGAAGAGGATTCCGGAGAGGACTAGTGAGAGCACCTAGATATATCTACTATAAAGAGGACTAGTGAGTGGACTAGAGAGTGGACTGAAATATGACTAATATGAAGAGGAATAGGGAGAGGACTAGTGAGTGGACTGATATATGACGTATATGAAGAGGACTACGGAGAGGACTAGTGAGTGGACTGAGATATTACTAATATGAAGAGGAATAAGGAGAGGACAAGTGAGTGGACTTATATTTGTCTACTATGAAAAGGACTAGAGAGAGGACTATTGAGTGGACTGAGATATGACTTATATGAAGAGGAGTAGGGAGAGGACTAGTGAGTGGACTGAGATATGACTTCTATCAAGAAGACTACGGAGAGGACTAGTGAGTGGACTGAGATATGACTATTATGAAGAGGAATAAGGAGAGAACAAGTGAGTGGACTGAGATATGTTTTCTATGAAGAGGACTAAGGAGAGGACTAGTGAGTGAACTGAGATATAAGTAATATGAAGAGGAATAAGGAGAGGACTAGAGAGTGGACTGAGATATGACTAATATGAAAGAAAATAGGGAGAGGACTAGTGAGTGGACTGAGATATGATTTGTATGAAGAGGACTAAGGAGAGGACTAGTCAGTCGACTAACATATGACTACTATGATAAGAAACAAGGAGATAAATAGTGAGTGGACTGAGATATCTCTACTATGAAACGGACTAGGGAGATGACTAGTGAGTGGACTGAGGTATGACTACTATGAAACGGACTACGGATGGGACTAGTAAGTAGGCTGATATTTGACTACTATGAAGAATTCTAGGGAGAGGACTAGTGAATGTACTGAGATATTACTACTATGAAGAGGACAAGGGAGAGGACTAGTGAGTGGGCTGAGATATCACTACTATCAAGAGGAATAGTGAGAGGGCTAGAGAGTGGACTGAGGTATGACTACTATGAAACGGACTACGGAGGGGACTAGTAAGTGGGTTGATATTTGACTACTATGAAGAATTATAGGGAGAGGACAAGTGAATGGACTGAGATATGACTACTATGAACAGGACTATGGAGAGGACTAGCGAGTGGCCTGAGATATCACTACTATGAAGAGGATTATCAAGAGGGAAAGTGATTGGACTCAGATATGTGTACTGGAAGATGACTATGGAGATGACTAGCGAGTGGACTGAGATATGACTACTATGAAGATGACTAGGGAGAGGACAAGTGACAGGACTGAAATATGTTTAGTATGAAGAAGGCTATGTGGAGGTGTAGTGAGTGGACTTCGTTATGACTACTATGAAGAGGAGTAAGAAGAGGACTATTTACTGGACTTCGATATGACTACTATGAAGAGGATGATGGAAAGGACTAGTGAGTGGGCTGAGATTTGAATACTATGATGAGGAATAGAGAAAGGACCATCGAGTGGACTGATGTATGACTAATAAGAAGAGGACTAGGGAGAGGACGAATGAATGGACTGAGATATGACTACTATGAAGAGGACCATGGAAAGGACTAGTGCGTGGCCTGAGATATGACTACTATGAAGAGGACTATGGAGCGACTAGAGAGTGGACTGAGATATGAATATTATGAAGAGTCCTATGGAGTGGACTAGAGAATGGACTGAGATATGACTACTATGAAGAGGATAGTGCAGAGGGCTTGTGAGTGGACTAAGATATTACTACTATGAAGAGGATAACGATGATACATAGTGAGTGGACTGAGATATGACTATCATGAAGAGGACTATGGAGAGGATTAGAGAGTGGACTAAGATATGACTACTATGAAAAGGACTAGGGAGAGGACTATTGAGTGTAATTAGATATGACTACTATGAAGAAGACTAAAGAGTGGACTAGTGAGTGGACTGAGATATGTCTACTATAATTAGTACTAGGGAGAGAACTTGTGAGTGGACTGACATAAGACTACTATGAAGAGGACTATGGAGCGACTAGAGAGTGGACTGAGATATGACTATTAGGAAGAGTACTATGGAGTGGACTAGAGAATGGACTGAAATATGACTACTATGAAGAGGACTATGCAGAGGACTAGTGAGTGGACTAAGATATTACTACTATGAAGAGGATAACGATTATACATAGTGCGTTGACCGACATACGACCATTATGAAGAGGACTATGGAGAGGACTAGAGAGTGGACTAAGATATTACTACTATGAAAAGGATTATGGAGAGGACTAGTGAGTGTAATTAGATATGCCTACTATCGAGATGACTAGGGAGAGGACTAGTGAGTGGCATTAAATAGGACTAGTATGAAGATGACTAAAGAGAGAATTAGTGGATTGAGATATGACTAATTTGAAGAGGACTAGCGAGAGGACTTGTCTGTGGACTGAGAAATGACTACCATAAACAGGACTATGGAGAGGACTAGTGAGTGGACCGAGATATCACTACTATAAAGAGGACTATTTAGAGGACAAGTGAGTGGACTGATATATCTACTTGAAGAGGACTAGTAGTTGGACTGAGATATCACTACTATGAAGATGACTAGGGGGAGGACTAGTGAATGGACGGAAATATGTCTACTTTGAAGAGAACTATGGAGAGGACTAGTGTTGGACTGAGACATGACTATTATCAAGATGACTACGGAGAGGACTAGTGAGTGGACTTATAAATGTATAGTATGAAGAGGACTAAAGAGATAACTAATGAGTGGACTAAAATACGACTAATATGAAGTATGCTAGTGAGAGGACTAGTGAGTGGACTGAGATATGAATACTATGAAGAGGACTACGGAGAGGACTAGAAAGTGGACTGAGATATGACTACTATGAAGAGGATTATTGCGAGGACTGATGAGATGACTGGGTTATGTCTACTATGAAGAGGACTATGGAGATTACTAGCGAGTGGACTGAGATATGACTACTATGAAGAGGACTAGGGAGAGGACAAGTGAGTGGACTGAAATATGATTACTATGAATAGGACTATAGAGAAGACTAGTGAGTGGACTGAAATATGTATATTATGAAGGGGACTATGGAGATAATTAGTGAGTGGACTGAGATATGACCGATTTGAAGAGGATTAGGGCGAAGACTGGTGAGTTGACTTAGAAATGCCTACTATGAAGAGGACTATAACGAGGATTAGTGAGTGAATTGAAATATGACTACTATGAAGATGGCTATGGGGAGTACTAATGAGTGGACTTAGATATGATTACTATGAAGAGGACTCTGAAAAGTACTAGTGAGAGGACTGAGATATGACTTGTATGAAGAGGACTAGGGATAGGACTGGTGAGTTGACTGAGATATGACTAATATAAAGAGGACTGGGTAGAGGACTAGTGATATGACTGAGATATGACTAATATGAAGGGGACTATGGAGAGGACTAGTGAATGGAATGAGATAAGACTTATATGAAGAAGACTTGGTAGAAGACTAGTGAGTGGACTGAGATATGACTAATATGAATATGACTTGTGAGAGGACTAGTGAGTGGACTGAGATATGACTGATATTAAGAGAACTAGCGAGAGGACTAGTGAGTGGACTGAGAAATGACTACTATGATGAACACTAGGGAGACGCCTAGTGATTGGACTGAAATTTGTCTACTTTGAAGAGGACTATGCAGAAGACTTGTGAGTGGATAAAGATAGGGCTAGGAAGAGAACATGGGCATTGCATAGAGAGAGGATTTGGGGAAGGACTAGCAAGGGGACTAGGTAAAGGACTAGGAAGAAGACTAGGAAGAATACTAAGAAGAGGACTAAGGAGAGTACAAGAGGGAGGGCTATAAAATATACCAGGGACAGGACTGAGACAGGACTTTAGGGAGGACTATGGAGAGGACTATGGATACGACTCGTTAACAGACATGGGTAAGAGGTAACAAGGGGACTTTGTACAGGACAATGAAGAGGACTAGAGAGAGGACTTTAGGAACGACTTGTGGAAGGGCTCACAGGGGTACTATGGCTAGATAGAGGACTATGGGGATTGCTTGTAAGAGGACAATGGATAGGACTGGGATCTGCCTATGGAGAGGACTATGGAGAGGACTAGAGATAGGACTAGAAAGAAGACGTTGGGAAGGACGTGGGAAAAAACGAGACATGCAACTATGGAGAGGGCAATGCCAAATAGTACGGATAGGACTAGGAAGTAGACTAGAAAGAGTACTTGGGAGGGGACTAGGTAGAGAACTATGGGGAGGGTTAGGAGGAAGACTATGGAGAGGACTGAGATAGGACTTTGGAGACGACAATGGAGTGGACTAGGGAGATGACTTGGCAGAGCACTTATTAGAGGACGTAGGAAAGGACTCGGGCAACAGCTAGCAAGGGATCTAAGGAGAGGACTCTAGAGAAGACTAGGGAGAGGAATATAAAGATGAATAGAGAAAGGAATTGGAAGAGGACCAGTAAGTGGACTAGAAAGAGTACTGTAGAGTGTATTAGGTAGAGGATTAGGGAGAGGACTAGGGCGAGGACTAAGAAAATGACTAGGAAAAGAGCTAGGAAGAGGACTAAGGAGAGGACAGATATAGGAATTTAAGGAGAACTATGGATAGGACTACGGAGTGGATTAGGAAGAGGGCCAGGGAGACGACTTGGGAGAGGGCCAAGGAGAGGACGTAGGAAAGGGCATTGGGAAGGGCTATCAATCGGACTAGAGAGAGGACAAGGCGTATGAATAGGAAGAGGACTAGGTAGAGTACATTGAAGATGACAAGGAAATATATGAGACAGGAATAGGGAGAATACTAAGACGAGGGCTAGAGAGAGGACTAGGAAGAGGATTGGGAAGCGGACATGGGAGAGGTCCTCGGATGACTTGGGTAAAGGTTTATGAGATAGGATTGGGGCTAGGACTGCTGTCATGAATACGTATGAGTACATGTAGAGGACTGGTGAGAGGACTGGAGACAGGACTGGGAAAAGGACTGTGAAATGGTTATTGGAGAGGATTGGCGTGAGGACTATGGGTAAGGTACGTGGGAGACGTCGGAATCGACTAGGGAGTGGACTGGATAAAGGACCGGGTAGTGGACTGGATAAAGGAACCTAGGAAAGGACTTGGGGGAGGTATAGTGTAAGGACCATCGGGAGGACTATGGACAATACAATGAAGAGGAAAATATTATGAAGAGGACTATGGAGAAGACTATGAAAAAGATTTGGGTCTGGACGAAGGAAATGACTCGGGATATTACAGGATAGGACTAGGAAGAAGACGGAAGAATGGATTCGCCAGGGTACTAGGTAGAGGACTAGGGAGAAGACAAGTGCGTGGAATAGAAATAAAAATGAAGGGGGTGGGGGAATAGTTATAGAAATAGTGATAGGCTTCGGATGAACTTTAGTTTAACGTTTACCAGGCCCTGCGTTCACAAAGGATCTACTGCAGGATCAAGGTACATTTTAGCTCATGTTGATCTCCTAGCTCAACTGAGATGAATCTAGAAATAGTTAAGCATCATAAGCTATATATTCTATATTCTAGTCTTAGCCAGATATAGCCAGAGTATATATGCATTTGTGGAGGACGCCGTAATACGTGGTAAATATGGGATGTAACAAGAACGTGTGTAAGGTCCGTATTTTTATTTACATTTTCAAATCACACAGGTTTAATAATAATATACCGCTCTTATATGTCAATAAAAGAAATAGAAATATGCTTGAAAAGCGATTAAATAATCAACAACGGAATGTTACACATTCGCTTACATATAATCTTCAAATCGGTTAAGCATGTCAGAGTATATAACACTCATTGAACGTCTTTCTGTCAAGACCTGTTTCACAGTATGCGTCGTAGTTTTCCAAAAATAGTTTAATTGCATGCACACTGCCAACGTTTTATCGGCTGTATATCGCAGACCTTTATCCTGATCGAGGTACATCATCAAGAGCCATGTCACCAGCTGATATACCTCTATCGCAAAGCTGTTACGTATTGAAGCCGCAGCAAACCTGAAAATTTATGTTTTTTTAATTAATATGTTTATATTTTCTAAATTACAGATTTCAATAAACTACATTAAACAATTATACCGTTTAAAAATTGCACACCAAGTGCATTGTTGGCATCGCCTTTTGCAGAGAAAGTTTGAAATGGTGTCACTATCAAATATAAATATATACGACAATACTAGATTTGCAATAACTATTCAAATAAGGTGTAACAAACGACACACTAGATACATTATGTTTATAAAATTTGACGTATTAACCTAAATTAATGCACAATTTGCCATCATCCGAAGAAAATGGTCGTTCCACGTTGTGTCCATTTCACGTAAAAAGCAAAGCATAGTCGATACATGTATCTTTCAGGATGATCAATACGTTTTAACCATTAGCTTTAAAGTGAAATGTATTTAATTACGTTGTTTCTAATTAAAGTAAAACATGCCATGAGTTAGTAAACTGCTTTTCCACATTTACAGATTGGACCAAAATAGTTACATAATTGTAAAGACAGAAACAATCTACGTCGATCTACATACAAGAAGTATGTTAATTTTCAAACCTGAAAGTGTCTGCAAACGGGATATCTTTCTGCAGAGATAATTTATGTGGAAATAACGCTATGGCCTCCAAACGTATTGTGTCCATCTTCAACGTCATCATGCGCCCCACGACTTTCTCCAACAGACATAAAAGAAGATGATTGTTGTTCCTGTGAATCAAAGCATACACACATGGACGTGCATTATTTGTAAGGTCATCCTAAATAATGAGCATCAGTACAGATGCACATGTACAAAGTATAACATAGTATATAACGTAGTCTCGCTGTTCGAACACATCATACTAATGCAACTCATATAATACACTATCGTTCAACCATGAGATTAATTAGCAAAGTATTACTATTATCGTTTTATTAATTATAAACAGCGAAACAAGTAATATGTAGATGAAGTTAAGCAATATAACAAAGCACACTATTCTAAATGCGGCTTTGTATTATGTTGTTGTCAATCGTGTTTTAGCAACAATTAGCACAAGCCGTCTGGTTTGGATTGTTCCTTACCATACCATGCATGCAAAGCTATTAACTTTTTAAAACCACAGCACTAAACACTAATCCAAACGCTTTGCAAAACACGTATGGACAATCTGCGATTGAATCGCCAACCAAAATAATAACTGTTTTATTTCTTAAATACACAGGTACATGTAATCCACATGTGAAAGTTTTTATTTTAAACTTCAAGTGTTCATATATGTAGGCATTTTCTAATTATATATATATATGCATATATATATATATAAGTATGTGCAAACTTAAATTGAATAATTAAATAATGATTGTTAGTTAATTAAATGTATAAAGGATCACTATTTGTAGAACAATTTTTAACATTTCGAGCAAATACTTCAAAAATGTATTCGAATATTTCGAATTTAAGATATATCACAGTCATTTTTGAATTCCCGACGACTTCGAGATAACGAAGTTCAGATGAATGTGTTTTTATTAAATCTATATACCTGTCACTAACTGGCATATACTGATATATATTGCAAATTAAGCGTAAAGACTGGAACTAATTTGAAACTAATATATTTTACTTTTTTAGATGACAGTAAAGTTTAAAACTATTTTACTCAAAATAAACACATATGCGAAAACACGAACTCCACATTTGCATATGAGAAATCAACACAGTTATTTGCTGCCTAAATCTGACTGAAACAAACTTTTCTTCTCTGTGGTCAATACATTAGTTTACAGAGCTTATTGTTGTGTATGTCTGCTTCTCCTCGCGCTTTACTTGTCCCAAAAGCGTCGAAGAAAATGCATTGATGTGGTTCTATTTCCAGTAGTGGTGCTGGCAGCTTGATCACATTGATCACCATGTTCAACGTTAGATCTAAGTATGGAATACAGACAAGTAGTATACAAACGTATTACTGTTATCTCACTTCCTCAATTCAGTGTTGTAAAATTTTGAAATTGAATACCTATATGTATATATTAAACATGTAATGGTTTTCAAACATATGATAATGCTCACCAGTGACTTAATGGCATCGGTCTATACGCAATCGGATAATCCATGGGAGTTCATTATGTTATGAAGCGTGTTGAGCCAATCTCAGCAGAGTTATGTCGTACAAAACATTCCTTCTCAACGAACTGGTGTCCAATGCTGAAATAAAAATACATCGCTATTAAGTACTTTCGAAATAGAGTATGTATGTACATGTCTGATGTAAATATGGTATATTGATATATATTAATTATATCCGTGCATATGCACAAACATATTCGTGATTTATACTCACAGTAATAATATGCGTTAATTACATTCCTCAATGACTTCATCTAAGATTGGTCATCGCTTGGTACACTTCGTTGAGACTCAAACATATGCTGAAATTATGATGTTAAACATAATAGTATCACACAAGAACTAAAATTTTAACTGTTTGATAAAAACAGAAATTCGATCAATCTTGTTTTATATTGATAATACACCTGTATAAACAACTGCTATAGTACATTGATATACCAAAGTATAAAATGAATAAAGAATATACAATAAAATATCATTAATAATATAATTTACCAGAATGACTCCTTGAATGGTCTGCATCGGTGTTCACGTTTCTGGCGGCTTTATGCGTATTTTGATGTTGTTTTTTTTTTCAAAGTTTTCTACAGTGCCATTATACTTACATCAACTTTAAAGTAAGTATTGGACACCGATGCCTTTTATTAGGAATGCTAACTAATATGCAAACGCTAGTATTGAGTTATTTTAATACTTATAGGTATATTATTTGAAAATTTAAAACAGCGTACTTCATACGTCAGAATATGTCAATAATAGACCCCTAATATAGAGGTTTCGTGTTCCATGGCTTCTCTTGTACACCGGATAGGAGAAATTAATATTGAGATGTCATTTTTTACCCGAAACATAATTCAAGAAGGATGATCGGTTACGTGACTTCTCGGACCCCAGCTTTTATAGTCCCCGGTTCTCGGACTTCTTCGGACACCATATGAGTACTTATCGGACCCAAAATGTATTGAGAAAAACTCAAACATTTATTAATATGTGTACCATGAATAAACCGATCATATATGTCTTCCGTGTTTTCACCGGTGACCAATGTTAGGATTTGATGTCAATGAGATTGACTTGACTTACAATCTCATTAAAATCAAATCCTAACATTGTCAGGATCTGAAGACATCGTATAACAGGTGACGTTAAAATGGCCTTCCGTATAACAAGATATCAGCCCTGATGCGCCCAATGAAATTGCCTTTTGCACAGTAATGTTTGACCAAGGTTTTTGAAAAGTAATGCATGTTCAGCTTATCCTCGGGAATAAATAATTTACAGTTAATTTCACGCGGATAACAAATGATATATTGGTACCTTAGGCAAGCAAACATCCAAAGTTCATGGTAATTTTGTGCATGGTATTTGTGCTTTAAATGTGAAGCTATGTCTCAACTTTTAAAGGCAACATTTTGATTGGCTCCTAAAAAGGTCATCTGAACGTGACGCCGAATGCGGAGACATCGCATCTAGTAAACGGATAATATAGTAGCGTCAGACTGGATATGATTTAAATGAGATTGTAGACGCAACAACACATTTCCAAGATTCATATACATGTACGTTAGTTATAACTTTATTTATGTACTGGGAAGGAAATAAATCAGGAAGCAATACATGTCGATGGCGAAAGGGCGACACAATAAAGTACGTACATTGTTGAAGAACTAGTGCGTTTACATGTCTTGTGTTAAAATACTAGTGTTTGATAAATTGAGTGTTAATGACAGGAGAAGAAATGAGACCTACCCAGTAAGTATTATTAAGATCTGACAATAGAAGTTTTGATATTAAGTACAATATTTACATGTTCAGATGATATCTTTACTTAAATTCTTGTTCATAATCATACATAGGTAATGTCGGCACCAGCGGACCAACTTAGTACCACCGGACCACCTCATTTCACGAATTTCACCGACAACTTAACAAAATCAAAACTTATGCAAAGTTTCGTAATGCGAGTATGAAAACATATATTTGTAATGCGTACCAACTGTTTCATTCGTGAAAATGCACAGTAGTATGAACTCAGACAGGTACAACTTTTATCGAATAGTGTCGGTTCTAAATCAAATAGTCACGTCTTCTATCTTACAATTAAAAATAGTCAAGTTCATACCTGTATATGCATTTAAAACATTTGAGGCGTGTCGTGCGAAATGCGGGTTTAAAGCATGTGCGTAAAGTGTCGTCCCGGGTTACCCTAAGCAATCCGCACAGGCTAATCCAGAACTGCTCTTCTTTTAAACAGAAAATACCATAAAAGCGGAAAGTGCCGTCCCGAATTAGCCTATGTGGACTGCACACACTTTACGAACATGCTTTAAGCCCGCATTTCCCACGACACCCCCACGTGTTTTAAACCCCTCTACTCTTTTTAAGCCCGCATTTTTCACGACACCCTTGAAATGTTTTAAACCCCTCTACTTTTGTTTGTTGTATAGAAATTCACAGTAATACAAGACAACGAACACAAGTAGAACACATGCGTTATTTAACATGTCTGAGGATAAATTTAAATGGTTTACAATAACCTAGGGTTATACAAACTCCTCGCAGTGGTTACTTCCCTATTGGTACGCTTCTCAATGCAACGATCTATATAAACGATTGCAAATATATACTACTTCTACCACTGCAACCACGAGTTACAAAATTATAGATTTGGAAGTTTTCATGGGAGACGATTATAAGGAGATTGAATATTGATTTTGTACAAAATATAAATTATATCATTATTTTTTATAGCAATAAAATGGACATAATGCATTATTGGCCCAGGTATATATATTAAGAGTTAAAATGAAAACAAAACATAAACAAATAAATAAGTGAACACAACAACGCAAGGAATTTACGTTGTCCACGTTTTATCATGTGCTTGTCCAAAATTTTATTTCGCGCCAAGTGTTTGCCTATGATCACGTGAAACTTCGTGCCGGCATGGATTTAAAGCAGTATGCTGGGAATCTCTGCGCGGAGATTAAAAGTTATACGGTTGGAACTCAAAATACTGGCTGGGGATAACAATGTAACTTTACACGAGCCTTCCGGCCTAAACTGTTCTGGTTTGCAAAGATAGCATATCGAGCAAATCGGGTTTCTTGCCAGTGTCACTAGCGTGGTTTCAATAACAATACTTCTTTGTCGAATGCAGATTGTAAACGCGATTACACCGGTGAAGTGGAAAAATCGATACATGCATTTAACATTGGGCTTTTTTATTTATGGATTTCACGATAACAATGGTTCGACATGTTCAATGTCTTTATTTTGTATTATCCACCAGGTACCGGCGGCGTAGTCGATATTGCTTTTGAAATCATTTTATTGAATGCGTTCCCGTTAAACGTGTTGTCATTAAGGTAAATCTGAACAGGAAAATGCATGCGAGAATGACATTTAAGGTTTAAACAGTTGACATGTTTACTAGTAATGTATGCCGAAGTTGACCGTTTTTCCTCAACCAATAAGCATAATTATTGTGTTATGTGTACAAGCGAATACAAAATAGTCTCACCCAAGTCCACAAAGTGCCACAGATTTAGTCAATGAAAATGTATTTGTATTTACGTTTTAACAACACTGCATCTAGTTAAAACTGCATCTAGAATACGTCCATTAACGATAAACTGCAACAAAATTGCACTTGAGATAGAATTTCCATATGAATTGAAACAAAACACGTCTAATTAATAGTTAATGCTATTATTTAATCTCGGCGGGCAGCTGAATTATGAACAGTACGGCTCGCGCATTTCTTGCCTTCTCCGCAGTGTCGCCGCGGACTTTTTTTATTAATGTTTTGGTGTAAGTATACACTGGTGCATGTATGTGCGAAATTTTAACAAAATATGTCGTTTGGAACAAAATATGCATTTGATAAAAATGAAGTTCAAGCAAGCATTATTAGAACTGAATTTAAAAAAAAAGTTTGTTTAACTGAAATAATAACATTGAATTGTTAATATATTTAGTTTAACTGGTATAAACGGTGTATTGAACTTAAACTGCATAATTTATGTCACAGTTGATTATTATTGTTGTGGAATTGCCTAAATATAGCTGTCTATTATTTTAAGGGGTATGATAGTTTTTCTTCCCATTTTATTTTTAAGTAGATGGTAAATTTGTTTCTTACATTTTATTGTAGTCAAATATATGTCATAGATGACAAATAAATAAAAATATTCAAGAGAAAAATCGAACCAGTCCAGGAAAACCAAAATCTTTAAGACAAAATATTAGTTTGTATGTTTTGTCAGCTTCAAGGTTATGCCGAGCTCCGATAAAAAAAAAGATAAATAACAATACTTGTATCTTCTTTAACGCCTTATGTTGCCTTATTTTATAATCTTCAATCATTACTTGTATAAAACACACCAACATTTTGGATATATTTGCAACTATAATTGAGTTATGATTTTTTTTTCATCCATAGAGTAAATAAATGTTGATGGAAAATTGGAAACAGGGGTTGTCCTACCAATTTTCAAAAACTTTTTTTTTTTCAAGGAAAGCCACCCTAAAATGTGTAATAACATCAGTGATCTAATACAGATGATGGAAATAATATTTAAAATTAGGTTTCGAATATTGACCATAACAGTTGTACTACCTTAATAAAGTAAGGTAAATAACTTTGTTTTAACCAGTGAAGCATTTAAATAAGACTTTTTGGACTGTATACATAATTTATGTAACCAGAACATAGAAACAATGTAACACCAACATCGAAAAATGGAAAATAAAGTGAAACAAATGAACATATTTATATATAAACAATATTAATTCACTGGACCAACACCAATGAAATCGCCACTTCATCATTGTTGGTTGACAAAACAAAGCCTTTCCACAAAAAGATAACATAAGTTGCATCAAGAAGAAGAGACTCCTTTAAATAGTTCGCAAATCTTTCTTAAAGGAAGCATGTTTTACAAACAACTTTATTTTCGTAAGATAAAAACAACGAAAGTGTTTATACAAATGACTCCACACCTATGCCCAATATTCGCACAAACTGTTTTTTATTAATTTATGTATAGCTTAAATCCACGCTTTTATAACATACTGTGCGTGAGAAATGAAACCAGTTTTCAAATACAGCATATCAAATAAGGTCTCCACAAGCTTAAGAGTTTATATTACCGTTCTGCAATCAGCCGATGCTTAAGCTAGGTCAAACCGAGGGCTAAACATGACACGAACCATAACGTTCCATTATATATAGCACACACTTCATTCAATTATTTAAATGATATGAGTTTTCATTTCTCGGGAGTGGGTAAGTTTATAAGTAGGTTTGTTTGTGAATTCTAGCAGGAGCAAATCCATGTTGTTGTTTTTTCTAGTATTGCATTTTGTAAAGATTGGTCCATTAATTACATTGTGCACATGTGTTTTTTTTGTAATTTCGTTTTAGGAAGATGTATCAGCATTCGATGACTTTGAATAGAGCCTTTCTAAAAAGACGTCCAGGTGTAAAGCAATTTTAAAACTGTTTTAACATGAAGAGATTTTTATTTGAATAAAAAATAATTGATTCAATTTAATAAATAATTTCTTGGCATTTTATATAATTATAGTATAATCCAAATTAACTTGAAACTCTTGTAAATAAGCAGAAAATGACATGGTGTTTCAACAATAAGCTACACTGCACTTTTTAAACACTTAATTTCGATTTATATTAAATATTGTATAAGTGTATAAACGTGACGTATATTCCAACCGCATTTTATTAAGAATGCATATTCAATAGAATAAAGAAGTAGTATTCGTGTATATATATATTTTTTTTTAAGTTGTATTTGGTTTGTTCTTTGGCACATTTATCTTATCACTAGCTGCGATTTATCACTGTGGTAATGTATTTAACTCTTAATAGTTTGCTATTGGGGTGTCACTATCAAAGATAATTACGGTATGCGTTATTACTTATTACCACAATCGTGCAAAAAAAAAAGAAATGCAATCTAGAAACCATGTAAATTGCATTCCTCCAATGCATTCCTCCGACAAGATAAGGAATGAGCTGTGGAGGAATAAATAACTGATAATTGCAAATAATTCGACGATTACTATCATCACGTGAAATTTGTTTAGACAGGAGTAACTTACAATAGAGGACACCTGTTGCAAAACAGTGCAGAATTTCATTGAGGTCTTACAGATTTTGTTTGCAAAAACAACCAATTTAATAAACAGTACGCTACCTCTGACAAAACACAATTATACACGCGGATATTTTAATGCATTTACTTTCTTTTAAGGTAGCAAACAGGTTCCAACAAATCTAAAAGGGACCTATTCACCGAATGACGCATTTACAATTTTCAAACTTTTTGTCACATAATCGACAAACTAAAAGAAATGTGTATACTAGTATAAAGGAGTAAAATAATACCACTGACTTAAAAATATACTATGAATCCTGTTTCGTTAACGAATAATCATTAGTTCAAATGGATAAAATTATAAAGCTTTAGTATCACTAAACGATGGGAAATAATCGGAATAGTTATATTGTTTTCGTTGAAATTGTTCAGAATGCGTGACTCACTTACATAAAGTAAAAAATACACCATCAAGTATGTACGACGGAATTGCCGAGAGGTTAGGTGTTAGAATAATCGGAATAGTTATATTGTTTTCGTTGAAATTGTTCAGAATGCGTGACTCACTTACATAAAGTAAAAAATACACCATCAAGTATGTAAGACGGAATTGCCGAGAGGTTAGGTGTTAGACTTGATCTGGTGGTCTGATGTTTCTTTTCTATTTTAGATGCTTTAATTTGATTACTTAAGACGTTTACTGGCATATTTAAAACAATCAGAAATATGTGAATAAGTCCCTGTAAATAAAAAATACATTTGCCATTAAACTGTAAAATAGTGTTCTATCTGGCAAGTACGGCACTTTTTATCAAGCAAACATTTTCTGTATTACTAACTTTAAAGTAAACGTGTCCGAATCGCAATTTTATTCGCTTATTTCCTTGTTGTTAAATGATAATCTTTCTGGTGTAATTGTATATAAATAATGCAATTTATCCAAACAGTAAGTCGATATAGACGGAGTACTCACTTCCTTGTATGTATGTTTCTTCCGTCCTTGTATATGTTCCTGAATATATGTTAAACAATGCTACATTCCACAGACAAGTACAACATGTTATCCACAACTAATCTTCGTACTCCACTTTAAATCAATACACAGTGTGCACATGATATTTCAGTGAGTCATTTCAGTAAACGTTCCCAATGATGTGTATTTGCCACAAGTATTTGAGGTAAAATAGTTGGTAGTCAAATGTGCCTCTATTGATCCGAAAACAAGAGGTACATTCTGAAAAGGTTGTAGCGTTACGCAGACGACGTTATTTACGTTTCTCAATACCACGCAATTTTTAGCGCGGTTGCCCGACCCGGTAGCCTAGCAGAGGACGCGATTTTGAATCTTCCGTTAATCCGCCATGGAAAGCGCGGTTGTTTTGAAATTTGAATAGGCTGTCAGTACCGTAACAGAAGACGGGCTATGCATTTATAGACTTGACGCCATTGTCCGATACATGCACGTTTAAAAATGCCGCTTGTTCTCCATGATTTGTATTAGTTATCAAGTATTGCACATAACGCGCTTTGTGTCGCTTTAAGTAATGTGTAATATGCGCCCTATTTAACATGAATGTTCGAATTGAACGACTAGTAGTACAACTGTAGTAAAATTAATACATTTAATATCGCTACTATCCTTTTGGTATAGCCAAACAATAATGTGAACACGCATTTACCCCTACACACTGTGTGTAGTGCTAGCTTTTGACATCTGAAACACACGTATTTGTTCATCCAAGTACACTGTACTTGGTAGCCTATAATTTGATTTACTCACTCATTAAGTGAGTAAGTCCATTATCCTCTATTCTTCAAATACTGAGAAATAGAACTATCAAAAAGACTGCAAATACATCAGCATCATCAGCATCATCATCAGATAATAACTATAATAATCACATCAACATCACCATCATTATCACCATCACAGTCGACATAATCATCACAATCATTATATTCACAACCATAATCATCATCAATCTTCATTTGTATCAGCACAAAAATAAAACACAAATAGCAAGCAGCATTTTGTTTTTTACATATAAAACGATGTTCTTGTATTCTAGCGCTCATGTAACAATTGTAGCATAGATAACAAAGTTAATTAGACGTCTACTGTCGACACGGTAGAATGGTTGAGGAAGCCATGTGCGCCGTTAAGTATCGAATGGTCAAACATCTGATCATTGGGTAAAACCTCGAAAGGAAAACTGACATGAAAATAAACTAAAAGTGCGATTGAAGTTGTGCAAAGTCAGTATATATATAATCATTAAAGGTGAAAGGACAAACTTCTAACAAATATTATTTATTCTTTAGTAACATAGTTTTAGCCATAACAAATCAGCTTCTCGTATAAGTTTTCATAAATAACGCTTTTATAAGCAATTATAGCATAAACGACAACAAGATTTTGCGCATATTTCTATTGATACGCCATTTTGTTTCAAACCGGAAGTGACGTATATTCTTCCCAACGCGTTAATTGTTGTATATATAGACTGCACAAATTACTTCAAAACTCGCGTTATTTCATTAAGTTACAATCACATAAGACATAATTTATATTAAATAGGATGTGTCAGATCAATGTTGGTTAAAAAACATATTCTAATGTAAGTATTTGGCAACATTTGATAAAAATAGACTACACATAGTCTTTACTTTCTTCGTCTTAGATATCTGCTATAGGGATCGTTTCTTTAGTGCAACTTTGTGTTATCAACTTATCAGTAATCTTAACTACTAGACAAACGATAAAAATATTTTATCTTTGAGATCAATCGAAATGGATCCTTAGTAGTCTGGGCTTCCTGCTGTCACCACGACCGATATCATAAACTTTATGTCCCCGACAAACAACGATGACAATATCCTGTGTATTCCTACCCAATAACGTGTCAAAAGTATGATGAAGGTTTGACAAGTTGTGGCAAATACTGATTTCTGATAGGGTTATATGTTTACGAATCATAATTATACTGGACTAAGACGTAATCTGATTTGTTGCAGTAATTCAGCCTTATGCATTGGCAATTTAAATTCAACTATCTTTATAATCAAACAGTAAGCAATTTAAAAAAAATGCAACGTTTTGTTTTATACGTAGTCAAAAGAAAATAAACAACAGCATTTTTCAAGTTGTGTTTTAATGTTTTTCAAAGCCCTATTACTAAATTATTTCATTACAAATGTTGCAGAAAATGCAGATTTATGGCTATATAAGAAGCCCGTCTTATAAAAGTGTACAATATTGTAAAGGACGAAGTTAATATAATAATATACATTCTGTTGCTGAAACATTTATTTTATTAAATATGAGAAAATAGTATATTCAACAAATGTTTCACTATCCCGACTATAGATATACTGAACATATATTGTAAGCAATATAATAATCTGCAGAAAGCAAGTATTTTTTTTAAGTAGAGTAACGCGTCAAAATAAAACAATACATACATTAATGGCATGTATGTGCGTCAGCATATCATATGTATATGCTTTTTTATGTGAAACATCATGAAATGGATATGTTTTCTAGTCTAGGTGCATGACACATTGAAAAAGACACATAAACACGTCACATTTATAAACTTTCACTGCACGAACATATTTCTTTCGTAGATGCTAATAATCATAGTCATTACACTTAGCAAACTGTAAAAGCGTTCTCGCACATTTGTAAGAGAGGTATACAATTATCAAAACAACATCCTGTTTGTCACATGACATAATAGGGGGTCGTATACAAATTGTCATTCATTCAAGGCATGATGACACATCGACAGTGAAAACTGACATTTTTAATATACACACCAGATCCGCTATATCGCGATCTTTTATATCGCGATGTCCAGTATATCGCAATTAGGCCATGGCCGATATTTTTTCATGTACTTCAATATTTTCCTATTACCGAATGCTCATTACAAAATCCAGTTCGATCTGGATGTTCGTGCCTTCACGGCGTCTCTTTATTCACACCCTTTTAAGAGCGACACACAATACGCCGACTCGCTCAACATCAAAGTGTAACAGTTTGACGTCATCTGCTTACAGCGCGCGCGCCACCAATGACAACGTCCTTTCACTGATGTCGCTCTATTTAGCATCCGAATTACACACAGTCCACGTGGAGGGTGTATACAGTAACTGTATGTCATAAATCAATACTGAGCTATCTGAATGACAATAACGCAATCGATACGGCTTATCTGTTTCTGTTGTTTTTTTTTCAGGAGAAATGCTAACCGCATAAGTTTTTAAATGGCGATCAAAACACACACGCTTCATTCCGATGCTTGTTATCGGCTACCGCCCTTGTGGTTTAATTCCTACGCATCGTAACTCCAAACCGTTGGTTATTACCGCAATAACCAACAGTTACACGTGAATTATTTCTTCAACATTCGATGTCCTACATGTTTCTAAATAAATAAATACATTCCCTGGTATCATTATACGAGCATATTTAAGTCAAGGTTCGCAATAAAATTTGAACACTAACCTATTTTCAGATTGAAAGATTAGTGTATAATGGATTTTGGCAGATTAAACTTGGTAATGAACAATTTATTTGTCAAAATTAGAATGTATGACTTATTACTATGTCTTCCGACAATGATATACCTACTCGAGGTATATTGTAACGTAATGACATTGATGCGATTCGTTACGAACAGTAACCGTTCTGTGGAGACTATTATATCCAACTATATGCTTGATACATATCTTTAACAACACAACATAAATAATCCAAATTATTTCGCGTTACAAGCGTTTATAATTGCACTAATTCTAAGTGCTACAGTTTAATTAACGAATAGTTATTATCAATATATGTCTATGCCAGCAGTGCTATTTTGCAAATACAATGTATATATACACAATTATTTTATTTTTGGAATATGTGACAACAATTCTTTAAAATGTCAATTTGTCAATCTATTTAAAGTATACTTGCACATGTCCTATACTAATGTAAGTTTCTTCAAACTTCCGTTTTGTTACTCGTTACTCGTTAATCTATGTCTTATAATAGCGTCATAAGCACATGCTTTTGAATTGTTAGTATTACCACGTAATAGCATTATCTATTTGAAATTAAATGCGTCTCGTTAAATAACTGTTATTTAACGGGTGTTAGGTTTCATTGTGGCAGATATTATGTTAAAATATGACACAAACTTGTGCAACCAATACATAGAGAATACTAGGTTAGTGTTGAATAAAGAGAAGTTTATTTAGAGAGGCTTAGACAACCTGAACCAAGACACTTGGCGAGTGGTTCACATTTTCGTGCCGAGCAATTAAATTATGTTCATTCAACACTTACCTGGTGCTCATTTATCCCATCATTTTCTATCTTTATTTGGAAATGAACGAACTACAAGCACCAAATAACACTAACAACAACAAAATGACGTGACGACAAAAAAAACAATGTCGTCTGTTTGTTGCGCGTGTTTGCTGTATTCCAAAGCGTAGAAATACAGCTAGGTTTACCCCTCGGGGTGTTATTTCACCAACGCAGGCTTGATGATGGCATGATGGAAGAAAAAGATCAATTATTTATGTGTTGTGTATTTATTTTTATTTTTATGATCTATGACAAAACTTTGAACATTGTCAAGTTGCCAATCTGTAAACAGGTCACTTTAAAATAAACTCATCACATATAACCGACTAGTTGTCCAGGATTTGAATGTTAGTTGATTTATTGCATTAAGGCTGTTAAGGCTGAATTGGATTATGAATATGCTAATGGTATGAAATCACTCATTTCTGAAATTAAGTTCTTTTTAATTTAAATGTATAATGATGAGTAGATTATTATAACATAAAGGCATCAATACATTTATATTGTCCAAGGAAATTAATATGAATTTTAAGTTAGCCAACATTATAGTGTTTTCACTTTCGTTTACGCAATTGCATGTTCGTTCAGCATAGTCTTACTTTGCTAAAAATAAATGCTCTTAGATGTGTCATCTAATATATTTGCCTGTTAAACTCGCAATACCCGTGATCGATATTGCATTACCAGGTAAATACTGAGTCATTTGAAATTCAGTGGCAATAAAACAACATATCGTCCCTTAAATGCCAAAAGGTGCTATCAGATTTATTTGCACATATGCTGATTGTTCACTCTGGCTGTCAAGGGACGATACTCAGTTTACTATAGTCGATTTTAATGATAAATGACGGGATACACCATTAACTGCACATTGCGGGTATCGTGATTTTCATAAGCAGGCTGTAATCGTCTGTAGATGCATGAATATGTATTCTGTTTTATCTGTGTCGATTCGTCAATGCTTATAACGATTCTCACTTTTATTTTTTTACCTACTGTACATGAATAGCGTATATTATACAAACAACAAATACTCAATCATTATAAAAAGTTGTGTGTGAAACGTTGTAATTTCAAACATCATTATAAATGCAATATTTGATTCAAGTCTCTTTACAATCAATGCTGTTTCGAGATTTATAGTGGACGACTTTAAACAATTAACCGAATCGTGTTATTCGTATAACTGAATTATGTAGACTCCCGGACGCCTTCATATTGTAAGCTCAAGAGTATACATAAACTACAAACTGAGAGAATTTCTAAACAAACGTTCACTTGCTATTGCTATTAAAGAAGCCAGACATACCGCGTATCATTCTTTAGATCGGCTGACTGTTAAACATTCCAGGTTTAAAAATAGTCAAGCCGAAACACGTATTTTATTCATGATGCAAACCTCTTATTTAAATGCGTTGTCGATGTTTGTTACATTTGAACTACAAGTGTGGTCATTTTTTAAACGATCAATGATGAGATACATACAAGGTTATGATGCCTCGCGTAAGCAGCCAATGTTAAATTTCTATATACTTATCACTATTCGTAATGTCCCATTCAACCGAATAATGTCTCAATTGCGTGAAGCTAAAAGTGGAGTGGCGCGTCATCAATGGAATCAGCGAGGGCATATTCAAACGTGTTATGGCCTTCAATCGAAATTACTACCGATACATATCATATTCCATAGACATTTTATAAAACATTAGTTCATACTTGTGCGTGGTTTCTGTTGTTAATTCAGTGTTCGTTTTCCATGAATTCCACTGGAAAGTCATCATTTAATGTCCTGGTATATCTTCAAGTGGCGCCTAGTGGCAACTTACAGATTGTATTTGTACCATTGTTATGACGATCAAATGCAACTTGTGCACGACACGTCACCATGTTGAATAATCGTTTGAAGTAATAATAAATCCTTTCAGTCATGTATAAGTTATGGAGACGAACGATATACAAATATTTAAAATTCGACCCTTGATGTAACCTTTACCTTTGACCTAGAAGCATGACACATGTACGTTACACGTCTTCTGGTCGTGGAGTATAATGCTCAGAATAATATTGAAATCCTTCAAGGCATACAGACGTTATAGAGTGAAATACACAGTTTGTTTTCCAGTGGTGGTGGCTCTGGTTGAGACAGTTATGGTGGCTCTGTTGGAAAAAGTGGTGGTGACTCTGGTGGAGAAAGTGGAAGTGGTGACTCTGGTGGAGGTAGTGGTAGTGGTGGCATTGGTGGATATATTGATAGTGTTGACTCTTGTGGAGAAAGTGGTAATTGTGGATCTGGTGGATATAGCGGTAGTGTTGACTCTGGTGTTGATAGTGGTGGTGTTGGCTCTGGTGGAGACAGTGGTAATGATTACTATGGAGGAGGAGGCTGTGGTGATGGGTCTCGTGGAGTTAGTGGTTGTGGTGGCTCTGGTAAAGCCAGTGGTGGCCATGCCTCTGGAGAAGTTAGTGGCAGTGATGACACTTGTGGAGAAAGTGGTAATGCTGGCTCCGTAGGAGGTAGTGATAATGGTGAGCAGGTGCAGTTAATCGTGTTAATTGCTCTTGTGGAGTAAGTTGTAATTGTGACTCTGGTGGATATAGTGGTAGTGACTCTGATGGAGATCGTGGAGGTGGCGCTGGTTCATATAATGGTGGTGTTGGCTCTGGTAGGGAAAGTTGTAATTGTGATTCTGGTGGAGGTAGTTGTGGTGGGGGCCCTATTGGAGACACTGGTGATTGTGTCACTTGTGTAGATAGTGGTGGAGATGGCTCTAATGAATATAGTAGTCATGATGACTCTTGTGGTGATGACTCTTGTGGAGAAAGTGGTAATGACTCTGATGGAGGTAGTGGTAGTGTGACTATTTTGGAGATAGTGATAGTGGTGACTCTGGTGGAGATAGTGGTAGTGAATATTCTGGCTCAGAAATGGGTAGTGGTGGGTCTGGTGGAGGTAGTGATGGTAGTGACTCTGACCGAAAAATTGGTTATGGTAACTCTGATTAAGATAGTGGTAGTGGTGACTCTGGCTAAGAAATCTGTAATGGTGACTCTGATGGAAGTAGTGATAGTGGTGACTATGGTGGAGATAGTGGTAATGGTGGATCTGGTGGAGAAAGTGGTAGTGTTTACTCTGGTGGGGAAAGTGGTAATGACGCTGGTGGAGAAAGCGGTAATGACACTTGTGTTGATAGTGGTAGTGGTGACTCTGGCGTAGACATTTGTAATGACTCTGTTGGGTGTAACATAGGTTAACTATTGTAGATTTTAAAATGTGTCACATACAACTTTAATATAGTCACAAAAGCTTAATTTATCAATAACACATTTTACAGTGAGAACACTGCTTTAAAGTTTACTGTTAGAAGAATAG
The DNA here is from genome assembly GCA_027627225.1 of Congeria kusceri. Taxonomy (NCBI): domain Eukaryota; kingdom Metazoa; phylum Mollusca; class Bivalvia; order Myida; family Dreissenidae; genus Congeria; species Congeria kusceri. Next base: position 27,711,246 of record CM051026.1, on the reverse strand, counting down.
CCCAAAAACCAGTTTTGCACAAATTCTTTTGCCAATATTGACCAGCAAGTATTGTCTTGTTTTAAAAGAATATGATTGGCTGAATTATGGATGAGTGAGTGAATGGTGTGTGAAAGGTGAAAATTGTGTGTTCATTTTCCAAAGTCAGATGTAAAGAGAAGAAGTTGATATTGTTGTATACTTGTATATTTTATCATTAGGTTTGGTGCTCTGGTAGGTATTCCCTCCCTGACCTGTCCAAATAATTGTATTGTGTTGTATTGCATTTAAATTGACTATAATTAATAATGTATTTACATTATTTAAATATTACTTTATAATTGTTATATGTTTATTTCAGGTCTCTTTTGTATCTATTAAAATAAATAAAACCCATGCTACAAATGGCGCCTGAAATGATGCAGCTTTAAAAGGCATGAGTTACCTATCCACTATCCATTATTGTTGGATACTGTGAATCTAATAATTATCCAGTGTCGCCTTGAAAAAAAAAGAGACACCGTGATTTCAGTTAAAATAAATATCTGCACAGCAGATAACCATTAGAAAAACAAACAGCTAATTATTACTCAAACATCTATTTTATGTTGATACTCAAACTGATTTCAGAGGGAATCACAAACACTGTTGGATTCAGCAAGGCAGTTTAAGCTACATGGGAGGATCACACTAAACGTGACTTATTTTAACCTCAAGACTGTTCCTGTTGGGTGTGCGCGTGTGACTTATCCTAATTTGTGCTTGTGCTGAACTTATTAACTGTTATTCTGTGTGAAAACCTTAATTATAATAATTGTGTTTACTTAACGATGAATTTATAATAAATTGAAGTGATAATTCAAATTCAATATTGAATGTGCATTTTGTTACTATTGTTTCCCTACCAGAGCAATATTTTTGCAAATAAGATAAATATGGTTTAAATTTGTTAGAGTGTGTATTTTGTAAGAGTGGGAATGGATGTGTTGTGATTATTTTAATTCTTTACACGAATTTTAACAGTTTGTTTATTGTTTAAAGATTTTACAACATATGAGTGAGCGAAGACTGGAAAAGTTTTTGTCTAAACAGTTAGTTTTATATTCAGGTAATTTGACAAAACACTTTGTCTTGATTTCTGATAGTAAAGGCAATTACCTCAGAAAACATGAACATCTTTTCAGTGAGTTTGATATAGAATTTAGATGTAAAAGTGGCGCAGGTTTCGCTCAGCAGTTTAGTTTTACAGTAAGAAGTATTCACAAATTTCCACCAAATTCTCATTTTCTTATCTGGCTTGGCACTTGTGATTTAACTAGAAAAACAGGTAAATTTATCAATTTGAAACATACCAATTCGGAAGTGGATGTGAGCAACTGCTTGAATTATATTTCATAATTTCAGGCACTGTTCACTGCAAACAATTTACGATACACATTTTTGGAAATCCCTCCATATACTATTGTAGGTTGGAATCAATCACATGGCCATACAAACAGCAGGCTGTTTGAAGAGCAGGGTAAAATATTAGCTCAGCGAATTGCACTGATTAATCAACAAATACGTCTCATTAATTGCAATAATTCTGTACGTGTCCCAAGATTTCGATTGGATCTATTGAGGACCCATAAGTCAAATAGAGGTCCTAGACCGCGTACCATAAATTTCAAATTGTATACAGACGGAATACATCCCTCAGTTTTATTGTCAAAGTATTGGCTCAAGAGCATTGTTGCCCATTGTATTTAGAGTGCCCATGATTGCTTGACTTATTGTCCTGGTCATTGGACGTTTGCCGATGTTCGAGGACGGGATTGACCCATCTCACTGAGGTTTGTGTTCGGTGGCCTTGACTCTCACGTGTTCATATGCTCCTTGCAAGTCTGTGCTCTTGAGTTAATTTTTCCACATTGTTTTGCAAATTCTATTTTAACTTGTGTAAATAACTTTAATTTTAAAGTATTTGTTACACTGTTCTATATACAGCTGACAGTTTTTCTTAATAATTGTTCATGACGGCAGAAGGCCAAAAACTCATTACTGACATTAGTATGTCAGAACAAGAAATGATAGAAATTCTAAAATCCAAGTACAGAATAACTCCACTGATCAGCACGCCAAAATTTGAAAGCAGACATTTGGATGCTGATAGGGAATATCAGGAAAGGGAAACTTCACATTCCAGTAACCATTCCCCTGTATATAAAGCACAGACTTTTATCCCCAAAATATCATTGTTTTCTGGAGATACCCCACCACAAAAGAGTGATGTTACTTACAGTGTGTGGAAATATGAAATTCAGTGTCTTAAACAAAACACTGAATTATCAGATGTGATGGTCATGTCCGCTGCTTGTCGGAGTTTACGTGGAACTGCGGAAACTCTGCTTCCAGTCCTGGGAGAAAAGGCAACTATTGTCAATATTCTTGACAAATTTGATTCAAGATTTGGGGATATCTCCACCAATGAAATAGTTATGCAGGAATTTTTTAACTTCCATCAACTGCCAAATGAACCAGTGTCTGTCTATGGTAGTAGACTTGAGTCACTTTTACAAACAGCAGTTGATCATGGCTATTTAGGAAAAGAGTCCAAAAATGATAAGGCATAAATTCTGGCAGTCTTTACATTCAGAGCATTTGAAAGCTCAAACAAGACATAAATATGACAGTATTAACAATTTCGATAATCTTTTACGAGAAATCAGAATGGTTGAAAAACAAATCAACATTAACCCCTCTGAAACTGTTACACCCAGTAAGTCGAAACCTCTACATCATGCTCTAGTAGTTACTCATGATGAATTACAAAACTTATAAAAGAAATTAGAAAAAAAATTTGATCATGTAGGTAAGCAAGTTGGCTCTAAATTAGACTCCATGTTTGACCAGATTCTTGCTAAGTTAGATTCCCATAATGCACCTTTGGGTAGCAATTGCTCAAGACCATACTCAAGGTCAAGACCTCCCAGTTTTAGGGGTGGTTTCGGAGGAAGTCAGCAAAGCTATAGGGGTTACAATAACCGGGGCCGGTATAATACATATAACCACTTTAATGACAGATCAACAGCAGGTCAGGCAATTCTTGCAAATCAAAACAACCCGTCCAAATATACATCCCCACCCAGAGGTAGGGGAAGGGGTCCTTTAAAACTTATAGGGGTTTCTGTTCCACAAGGCCAGTCAGGAGCCCATATTGACACTAAAGGCCATAGTAATATTGATGTTGAAATGGTTGGTCCAAGTAACACTAGTGATATCATAGTACAAAACCAAACAATTACTGCTTTGATAGACAGTGGATCACAGGTATCTACCATTTCACAATCTACTCTTGATTCGTTAAAGGACTAGCCTCCTATAAAAGATATTGAGAATTTGGACTTGGACATTCCTGTTGCAAATGGTTCAAAACTTAAATATACTGGATTTGTTGAGTGCTCTCTTGAACTCCCATTTTTACCAGGTTTTAAGTTGAATGTTCCAGTATTAGTTCTTCCAGATAATGAATTTAATGCATATGTGCCTTTCATTGTTGGCTCTAATGTTATTAGAATTTACAAACAACTGTTTGCTAAGTGCAGTAGTGATTCTAATTTACCGCCTGAATGGAAAACAGCATTTGAGGGTGGAGCTTGTCAGTCATTTCCTATTAAATCTATCAACAAAAAGCCAATTGTAATACCACCATATGAAACTGTATTGGTTAATGGCATTTGCAGAAAACTTGATGATTCCATTGTAAATGGTGTAACAGAAAACCTGAACAACAAGAATAACTATCTTGTATGTCCACGAGTTGTACATGTAGGAAACAGATCTAAAGCTGGGGTTTCAGTTAAGGTATGTAACATATCTGCTAAACCAATCACAATCAAACCTAAATCAGAATTTTGTCAACTTTCAGAAGTTAAGGTTGTTGATGATTTAGTGTCCCATATTAGATCTAACACTGAATGTGATGCAGATGACCCATGCTTGCCTCTCGAAGAACTAGGAATCCAGATTGATTGTTCCTCACTTACTCCAGATCAGCTTTTGAGAGCAAGACAATTGAAGTCAAATGGCATCATGTATTTTCAAAAACTTCACAAGACTTAGGAAACACAGACCTAGTTAAGCACAAACTAGTGTTGGATAATGAATACCCCTTTAAAAAACCATATAGAAGGATTCCACCTGGTCTTTATGAAGAAGTCCGTCAACATATAAAATAAATGTTGGATGCAGATGTTATCCGTGAATCTGACAGTCCCTATTCTTCCAATGTTGTTTTAGTAAGGAAAAAGGATGGTTCACTGCGGTTGTGGATTGATTATAGGCTACTTAATCAGAAAACCAGAAAAGATGCTTACATGTTACCCAGATTTGATGATACAATTGATACTCTTAGTGGTTCAAAATTCTTTTCAAAACTTGATTTACGTTCTGGATATTGGCAAGTGGAAATAGAAGTCAGATAAAGCTAAAACTGCTTTTTCAGTGGGGAATCTCGGAATTTTTGAATGCAGTCGTTTAGGTTTCGGGTTGACAAATGCTCCTGCTACTTTCCAACGTTTGATGGAAAAATGCACGGGAGAAATGCATTTGCGTGACTGTCTGATCTTTCTCGACGATATTTTAGTGTTTTCTTAAACATTCCAGGAGAATGTTGATCGGTTGGAAGCTGTTTTTGAACGTTTAAGTCAACATAATCTCAAACTTAAGCCTTCCAAATGTGAGTTTTTTAAAACCTCAGTTACCTATTTAGGACATGTGGTATCTGCAAAAGGTGTTTGAGACTGATCCTGAAAAGGTGTCAGCAGTCAAATCATGGCCAATTCCCACTAATGTAAAAGAACTGAGGCAATTCCTTGGTTTCATTGGCTATTACCGTCGCTTTATAAAAGACTTTTCCAAAATTGTCCAACCTCTTAATGCTCTTCTTCAAGGTCATGAAACAGGTCCAAAGAAAACTAAGAAAAGGAAGGTGTGTCTAGTTCCTTGGACATGGGGTGATGTTCAGCAAAAGGCATTTCAACAGGTAAAACAAGCCTTAATGCAGCCACCAATTCTAGCCTATGCTAATTATGATATGCCATTTATCTTACACACTGATGCAAGTGGATACGGTTTGGGTGCAGTCCTGTATCAAAAACAAGATGGTATTGAAAAGGTTATAGCCTATGCGAGTCGTTGTCTCCGTCCTGGCGAAAAAAATTATCCAGCACATAAGAGAGAATTTTTAGCCATGAAGTGGGCTATTTCTGACAAATTTACTGACTATTTGCAAGGTCACAAGTTTGAAGTTGTTACTGACAACAATTCTCTTACATATGTTCTCACAAAAGCAAAACTTGATGCTACCAGCCAAAGATGGATTGCCGCTTTATCTTCCTTTGATTTCACTATTTCATACAAGTCTGGTAAACTCAACACTGATGCTGACAGTCTTTCTCGTCATCTTTCCTTGTCTAATGAGGTGGTCACTGCAATTTGCAACTCGGCATCTACCTTTGTTCCTTTCTCAGAAACTTTAACATTTTCATGTCCTCATTCGGCCGGTGAGAACTTGAATGTTCAGGGTTTCCAAAATCTGGACTGGCGTATGGATTAATCACACGATCCTATTTTGTAGAGGGTAATTCAGTTGCTAAACAGTGGTTTTCATCCAAGAGGGAATGACTTGAGTATAGAACCCAAAGAAGTTCAGAAATACTTCAGACAGTGGAATAAGTTGAAGTTAGCAGATGGAATTTTATATCGAACTACTGTTCTTGATGATCAAAAGATCAATCAGCTTGTAATCCCCACAACACACCGTGATGTTGCATTGGCAGGTATCCACAACAATGTAAGTCATCCTGGTAAGGACAAAAGTCTTTGGCTTGCAAGAAATCGTTTCTATTGGCCTGGTCTTTAAAAATATTTAACCCAAATGAGTGAAAATTGTGATCGTTGTGTTTGTTTCAAGACACCTATTAAACCAGCTGCAGAGTTGGTACCAATTTTCACAACCAGACCTATGTAATTGGTCAGTATTGATTTCCTATCTCTGGAAAAGTCAAAAGGTGGCTATGAAGATGTTCTGGTCATAGTGGACCATTTCACTCGCTATGCACAAGCAGTTCCATGCCATAACCAAAAAACCAGTACAACAGCTAAAGCACTGTATGACAATTTCTTTGTCCATTATGGATTTCCAGAACAACTTCATAGTGATCAAGGAAGAAATCTTGTAGGCAAAACCATTGCTGAACTCTGTAAATTGACAGGTATAAACAAATCTAAGACTACACCTTATCACTCAATGGGTAATGGTGCTGCAGAAAGATTTAACCAGACATTAATAAGAATGTTGGGAACCTTACCAGTTGAGCAAAAGTCTGACTGGAAAAGCTATGTTGCTCCTCTAGTGCATGCTTATAATGCTACCAAAAATGATGCAACTGGTTTATCTCCACACTTCCTTATGTTTGGTTGGCATCCTCGGCTGTCAATAGATGCATTTCGTGGAATAAGTACTGATACCACTAGTGCTACAACTAATGCAACGTCCTATGCAAAATCTCTATCTGAACGAATGAAGTTCGCCTATGAGGTAGAATCCAATGAAGCCAATAAGTCCAAGAATAGAAATAAGCAGGCTTATGACCAGAAGGTTAAACATTCTAGTTTAGAAGTGGGTGATAGAGTCTTGGTCAGAAATGTTGGTCTAAAAGGGAAAAATAAACGTGCAGATACATGGGCAAGATAACCTTATCTTGTAACTAAGGTACCTGATAATGATATTCCTGTGTACCATGTTGAGCTGGAAACGGGGAAAGGATCCACCCGTATCCTACACAGAAACATGCTGTTGCCATTTAAAAGTATCCCTTCAAATGTAGAGTCTCATAATTCCAAGCAGGTTGACCCCAAAGTTTCTAAGAAGGTTAAGTCCAAAGTTGTGAAGAGTACAAAACATGTACTTTATATCTCTGAGCAGTCATCTTCTGATGTTCCTGATTCCGATGGTGAGGAAACTGATGTATCTCAACCCTACATCATTCCACAAATACGGAAACATCCTAAACAAGGACGTTGCACTTCAAAATCACATAATAAAGAAACTTCTACTGATTCTGCTTCTGACACTGAATTGTATAGTACACATCAGTTGAATAACAGTAGTAACAGCAGTAGTAGTGTCAATCATGGGGCTCCTGATTTATCCATAGTGCACTCAGATGCACTCAGATGAGCGATCAGACTCACAGAGTCTTCCACATGATACAGAAAGTCCACTATCAAACAAAAGTGCTGAACCTATCCGTCGTTCCACACGAAAAAGGCATGAACCAAATCGTTGGCCAGTGGGTATTTGGTCTACAGATTAGTGAACAGGAAATATTTATTTAATAATAACACATGAATGTTAAGAGTGTGAAATATTATAATATTTCAGCTGTTGTTCACTATGGTAAGTTCAGTCTCTTGATTATTTTATTGAATTTTAAACAAGTTTGTACATAAACTTATTTGGTGCAATGGACTACAAAAACTGTAACTATAAAAATGATATTTTATCTTTGCTCTTAAATTTGCTTGTCATTGTTTTGTATGGGACACTTTCTTAAATACACCTCTTGCTGTCTTAATGAAAAACAAATTCACATACAATATAATGCAATTATTTTCTTTATTTGGCCTGCCTTTGCTGATCCAAACTATTGGCATATGCCATGGTCACGTGACAAATATTTATGATTTGTTACTTGAAGGCTCATATTACTGTTTATGTTGGTATTCCTACTGCTACATTTCATATATCAGTAGTGATGTATCCAAATGTAATTCTTTATTGTATATCATTGTACATAGTGAATTTTTGTAAATGATAACTTAGTATTATGAAATGACAGGAGACATTTCTTGTTTAAGGATGGAGAATATGTAACATAGGTTAACTATTGTAGATTTTAAAATGTGTCACATACAACTTTAATATAGTCACAAAAGCTTAATTTATCAATAACACATTTGACAGTGAGAACACTGCTTTAAACTTTACTGTTAGAAGAATAGCCATAAAACCAGTTTTGCACTAATCCTTTTTCCAATATTGACCAGCAAGTATTGTCTTGTTATTATTAAAAGAATATGATTGGCTGAATTATGGATGAGTGAGTGAATGGTGTGTGAAAGGTGAAATTTGTGTGTTAAATTTCCAAAGTCAGATGTAAAGAGAAGAAGTTGATATTGTTGTATACTTGTATATTTTATAATTAGGTTTGGTGCTCTGGTAGGTATTCCCTCCCTGACCTGTCCAAATAATTGTATTGTGTTGTATTACATATAATTGACTATAATTAATAATGTATTTACATTATTTAAATATTACTCTATAATTGTTATATGTTTATTTCAGGTCTCTTTTGTATCTATTAAAATAAATAAAGCCCATGCTACATGGGGAAAGAGGTAATGATTCTGGTGGAGATAGTGGTAGTGGTGACTCTGGTGGAGATAGTGGTTATGGTGATTATGGTGGCGAAAGTGATATAAGTTACTCTGGTGGAGAGGTGGTGATGCATCTGGTGAAGAAAGTGGTGATGATAACTCTGGTGGAGATAGTGGTGTTGACTCTGGCGGTGATAGTGTTGTTGATTCTAGTGTAGATATTGGTGTTGACTCTGGTGTAGATAGACATGATGGTGACTCTTTTGTAGATAATGTTAATGGTGGAGATGGTGGAATTGGTGACTCTGGTGCAGATAGTGGAAGTGGTGACTCTAAGTAGAAAAAGGTGATGCTGACTCTGATGGAGATAGTGGTGATGGTGGCTTTGGTGGAGATACTGGTAGTGGCTACTAAGGTGAAGATAGTTGTACTGGTGACCTGGCGGAGATATTGATAACGGTGTGTCTGGTGTAGATAGAGGCGATGGTATCTCTGGTGGAGATTGTGATACTGGCGACTATGGTGGAGATAGCTGTAATGGTGACTCTGATGGGGGAAGTGGTACTGGTGATTCTGGTGTAGACAGTAGTGATGGTTGCTCTGTTAGAGATAGTGATATTTATAGTTCTTTTGTATATTGTGGTAATGGTGACTCTGTTGGAGATTGTTGTGATGGTGGCTCTGGTATAGATATATGTGATGGAGTCTCTGATTCAGATTTTGGTGACGGTGTATTTGATAGATATAGTGGTAATGGCGACTCTGGTGGAGGTATTGTTGATAGTGGGTCTGATGTAGATTGTGATAATTGTGACTCAGATGGCGAATCTGGTAATTGTGACTCTGATGGAGATAGTGGTTATGGTGACTCTAATGGAGATAGTTGTGATAGTGGCTCTTGTAAAGAAAGTGGTACTTATAGTTATGATGGAGATTGTGGTGATGGCGACTCCCGCGTAGATAGTGGTCCTTGTGACTTTTTGTGAAGTACATGTTATAATGACTCTGATGCAGATAGTGGTATATATAGTTCTGAGGGAGAAAGAGGTGATGGTGATTCAGTTGGAGATAGCGGTATGTGTAGTGCTGATGGAAATATAGGTGATTGTGACTCTGGTGGAGATAGAGGTTCTGGTGAATCTGATGGAGACTTTGGTGATTGTTGCTCTATGGGAGAGAGTGGTGATGGTGGCTTTGGTGTACATATATAGTGGTATTTATAGCTCTGTTGGATATAGTGATGATGGCAATTTTGTCGGATATAGTGGTTATGATGACCCTATTGGTAATAGTGGTGATCAGTATTTGAATTGATTTTTCGATATAATGTAATGTGTGCGTTAAAGTTAAAATACAGTAGATTCCTTAAGGTGAACAAGAAGTATCAGATGCAAAGTGTGTGAAACACAGACGACATGCACACCTTAAACCAGAAATGATAATATCCTTGCCAACATAAATGTTGAGCCATCCGTAATATATAGAGCAAAACTAAGGGCTGCTCTGATTTTTCTGAGCCGACCTTTACACGTTCACGTGCATGTAGTTATGGATTTTTAAAAGTTGACTGGATAGTACCTTATTATTAACATTTCGTAATGATAAGCGAACTGTTTTCACTACGAATACATAGATTACACGCATGCTTATTCATAAAAAAACTGGAAATGCGAACTGAAAAAATTGTTTTGTGACGCCATTTTGGAGTTGTGTATTGAAATGGACATTTCCAAGATCGTGTCAATACTGACAGCATTGACAGTATAGTGTGTTCAGTTTTTGGTAATAATGTTTTTGGTTCAACATAAACTGATGTAGTGACTTTTAGTGCATTTATTATGAATGTATTGAAATAAATTTGTATGGATTATTTATTGTGTTCTATAGATGACGTCATATCACTACCAAAGTGCAGGTTTATGTCAATATTAAAAAATAAAGTTTTTGTGATCTATCACGATTAAAAATAATAAACTATATAAAATTCTCGGTATCAATTTTTTTGTTTTGTTAAATCTGATTCATTTGTACTGAAACTGTTGACGTTATGGTTGATTCCGAATAATATGACGTACCTCCAAACATTAACTGATATAAACGCTAGTGACCTAATATAAAAATATATCAGGCACCTTTATATCAGGCCGATATCAGCATAGTGGTATGATAAATATATATATATATATATGGCTGTCGTTTTTTTGCCGTAGAAGATCGTAATGGTGCTGCTTTTGTGATAATAACACTGTTTAAAGAAGGTTGTGGTTGTTGATGTGGTAATATATGCGTTTATAGATATGCGTTATGTTATGTTATATTGCATATAATGCGCAAACATTTTGACACTATTCTGTTGGGGCATTTTTTTTGTAATTCCTACAAAGACATAAACGTATAACGTACAAATATATACATTTTAGCTGTACCATACCATGTGATGGTGCACAGCAAAATCCAATTCGTTTTATTATATGACTTATAAAATAAATGATGAAATTGTACAAACAAAACAGCACATATGTTTTGTCTATCACTATTCATCTTAGCATTTTAAAAGCATCTGCCGTATAGTAAAACCATTATAATGTACTATCGTTTACCTACCATCAATACATATTGCAGTCAACATGAAAATACGGGTAAGCATATTCTATGGCACGCCAAAGATGCCTTCTGATGGCACTGGTCTATATGTTATGTGCATTTACTAATTTGTTCTGTGTTTACTACATTTTTACCTGTAGAAACATCGTTTTGTTCTGTTCATTTTTCATTATGTTATGTGCATTCGCCCAATCGTTCTCTACTAACCAAGTTTTGCTGTGTGCATAGTACATCATTTCGTTCTGTGCATTTAACATTTCGTTCTGTGCATTCGTCATTATGTTATGTGCATTTACCAACTCGTTATGTACTAACGTCGTGTTGTGTTGTGCATACATCGTTTCGTACTGTGCATTTGTCATTATGTTATATGCATTTAATAACTCGTTCTGTGCTAACGCCAATTTGTTGTGTGCATACATCATTTCGTTCTGTGCATTTGTAATTATGTTGTGTGCATTTATTAACTCGTTCTGTACTAACGCAATTTTGTTTTGTACATACACCATTTTGTTCTGTGCATTAGTCATTATGTCATGTGCCGTAACTCGTTCTGTACTGAGGCCTTTTTTTGTGCATACATAATTTCGTTATGTGCATTTTATGTGAACGAAATGATAAATGCACACAAGGAAATGATGTACGCACAAAACAAGACGTCGTTAGTACAGAACGATTTGGCGAATGCACATTACACATTGAACAATCTATAGAACACAATGATGTTTCTCAGGACAAAGATGTAGTTAACACTGAACAACTTGGTAAATGCACAGAGCATACTGACCAGTGCCATCAGAAGGCAGCATTGTTTTGTTTTGTGCAAATTATTTAGAAAACAAACATAGTTTTATGCATACAAGTCAATATACAACGGGAAAAAATAGTCGACGATCCGTATAAGTTCGAAAAAATATTCAGTGTTTTTTATCACAAGCGTTATGTTCGGTAAAATCTATTGAAACCAGTTTTAAACACTGTGCCTGTGTTTTTTTGTGTATATGTGCGCGTTTACGCGCGTGTGTGTGTATGTGTGTTTAAGTTGCTTTTTAAGTTGAGTATTGTGTTTTAATGCACCTTAGCACTAAAACAAAATTGGCAAGTTAAAGGAACCTGTTGACAGATTTGAAAATTGACGATTTTCGAATTTTTTGACATATATCCCACAAAGTCAAAAACATTATGCATAAACAAGCAATATTCCACTACTGACAAAACATATGTATCAGAAATATAGTGTCGTTTATGAAAAATCATATATTGAAATTGATAAAATTATACAACGTTTGCATTTTTGGAAAACACATGGAATCACTTACATAGCGTTTAAAATTCACTACACGGCGTGTAAGTCAGAATAGCTCAGCGGTTAGCGCGACGCACTTTTCATCGTGGGTCGAGCCCTGGGGGAGGCAAACGTTTTAATATATATATTGTCCTTATATTATACGTCTTTCTGGCTAGTCCAACTGCTTTACTTTTTTGTTAAAAAAATACAAAAATATGTGAACAAGAACCTCTAATTTGAGTTACTATACACACTTTAATGAATTTGTAAACACGTTGCTTTTTACCTAACACCATCTAAATCGTTTTGATACTCCTTTCCTTCGTCTTTATTTTATATTACTGAAATTAAATATAAATGAATACAACGCAAATCTTGAGTACTCGAAATTTGTCTAGGTTTTATTTTAAGTAAATTGCCTACAAAATAAAAACAAATACATTATGTGCCTTTTGTTCCACAAATGTTTGTTATTTCTCAGTACACTACATCAATGCCCTTCAGACCCCTAAAACCTGTTTGCGTAGTTGAACACTGTTCCTAAGCATGTACTTTTACAATTATATAGCCAGTTCTTATTGGGCAGCGTTTAAGAAAAGACATAATTTTGTGTTTGTTGTGTACATCCTTTTAAATAAAGAAAACACAAATCAGATTAAGATGCAACTTTAACAGACAGTGATTTGCCAATAATATCGTCGCACTAGCGTAATTAACGCTACTACAAATGTCAATAATAAGCAAAATATCTAGTGTTTTATCCAATCGAAGTGCTCAAATAACACGTGTTTAACTGTTGACTATTTGACATAGATGAGCTTGTGATAAAGATTGTGAAGTATTTTTGATTATCGATGAATAGAAACTAATCCTTTAACAATAAATAGGAAGTTTAAATGTTAGTGGCTAAATCTGAGAAAGTTCTATAGACCGATCCGGGATTTGTCTCTAATGGTTTAAACTCTCCCCAGCTATTGTCAAGGATTACTGTCCATTCATCTTAGACTTTGCCTTGTCAATTTGTTTGTGTTTTAGCTTTATTCGTAAACTATAACTCTTGACATTATTACAAAACTATGCTTATAAACGGTAAACGAATTATTATATTAAGTAATATCAAATCGTTGCAACACATATTAAACGTCAATAATTCCATTATATTAATTATCCCAGTGTGGATAAGACACTGTAATGTTTTACACGTATACTGTAAAATGAATGTATTCATACACATTTAGGAACAGTTTAAATTGAGAGTAACCATTATGTTTGAATATAAGTTTATGTAGTTGTCCAACAATGATTTACGAATATAAACAAATAGTTTACATAAAGTTTATGTTTTATGTCATTATTATAGTACGTTTAAAAATCGCGCCTACATAAAATGGTAATAATGTATATATTTTGTGTTGGCATTTTGCAGATAAATATTTGTAACGAAATATGTCAAATGTTCAAATTATTAATAGTTGCTTAGAACGCGATAGAAGATAAGGGATACATTAGTGTTGCATTGGTCATGATGGTTGTGAAGCAGGATTCCAACGGTGTTTATATTCGTACATAAAACGGGAATTAACACTCCTGGTTTGTTTATTATTACACCAAATGCAGATGCAAATACATAACATACATGAGCTTGGCGGTGTAGAGGTTGCTATTATTTGCTTTCGTAAAAAAACTATATACACGGGTCACGTGTGAAATGTTTTATCATTAATATTGCATGCACTTTATTCTCACTTGATTCGTTTCAACAAAATGTGTCGTTCGAGGAGAATTGACATTGTAAACCTAAATCCCAAGTCGGTGAATCCAATTCACTTTTTCGTTTCTCAAGATATTGACTTTATTTATAAGGTAGTCGTTCACGTACTTTTAAAACACGTTATATGTATGGGTGCATAGTTTGAGTTATAAGGTGTACAGTATATGCCATTGGTTTAAAAGCTATCTGGCTTAGTGACCGATATAATGACCATTAACACAAAAAAAATCAGCAGACATAATAAATTCCTCACACGTTTTGTCATGACGTACTATTGCGGTATGTGGTTTCAATTGTTATTTCGATGTATTCGCTGTCAATGTGTTTCATTAATGATTCCTCATATAATTTCCTATTCGCTTTTGAAATGGCACCCTACCATTTGCTTATACCAATGTTCTACAAGTCGTGTCGTGTCAGATACTATAAAATGAATATAGAGGTAATTGCTTTACCATGTGTACATTTTTTTTATTTACCGTAATTATCCTAAATATTGAAGGCACTTAGACATACACAATAATTCCAGAAAGTATGTCCCAACATTAAGTGAATTTCAAATATATGAAAAAAATTATCTACCTATATTTATGTCGTGTACCATTACGTGTCATAAAGGTTTACTTACTTACATGTTAGGAAACAAAATTTAAGGATGTATGATCGTTTTTACTTTACGCCAGTGTATACAGTTGTCGTAATATTTATACGTTACTTTTGCAATTTTAGAAAATATTTGTTCAGATATGAACAACTTAGTGCTAAAATCGTGAAAAAAAATCAAACTCCGTATCGCTTCTTTCACCGTCAAAATATTTACGACAAATACAAAATATAGATCCCTTGAGCGCTTAGTTTTTGTACCACGTAAAACCTCTACTACATTTGCAAGCGTCTGGAGACTATTGACCTTGACCGTATTGTAGCAGCAGACAGACAACAAACAACAAAAACGACAGAGTTGGATTACTTTTACTAGATAATGTGAAAAACTTATATAAAGTTATAAAAGTTTATCTGGGAATGTCAAGATTTTCAAACAATAACAGAAATAAAAAGGGTCGTTTTGCTCTTCAAACAGTAACAACTGCAAATAAAACACAAAGTGAAACTAAAAGTAACGAAACTTTGAATGACCATGGTTACGTTCGTACAGCTCAAACAAGTGATCCGTTTGATGAACAATGTGTCGAGTGTTTGACAACGGAGGAAGAGTGGCAGTTAGGGCGGAGAATTGTGGAACTGGGCAGTTTGGCAGAGAGTCTGAAGACATGCGTGAATTGTTCTGGCCCTTGGTTTCTTCATAATACAATTGCTAGCAGAAATTTTGGTCTTGCCACAGTTTTTGACATCACATGTGAAAACTGTTGCCAACTGAACACAGTTCATACTGATAAAAAGCATGGCAAGATCTACGACATAAATACGAAGCTAGCCCTAGGAAAGTTATTCAAATTTCAATGTTTTAATGTATTATTTTTAATATAAGTGTACTTATAGCCTCTTTTCTTGTATATTCGGCCACTTAAGAGCTAAACTGCTTCTATACCCTAAATGAGCACAATTTCAACAATAGTGAGACTTATCTATACATTTAAGGTCTCTCCAACTAAATAAAGGCTAGATAATTTAGAGATCAGCCATTGACTTATTTACTGACCAATGATAGGAAGGCAACCGGGCGGCCATGAATTTGTCAGATGTTTCCTATCACTTGGTTCAGTCTTCATTTTGTTTATTACTGATAGCCGGTATTTGGTAATATTAACATTTTAAATTAGTATATTTAGATATATATTTCCCGACAAAAAAAATACCAACTGAAATTTGCAAAAAAATAACTACAAGGGAATTCCCTCTGTGACTTGCAGCTGTTGACATATGGTTTAATATCACATTGCAAAAAAAGATGTTCTTGTTAGGTTAACTCCAAAATAATATTTTATCTAGCTGACTAAACAGTAAATTGTGCGGAGCCTTCAGTCACGATTTCTCGTGGGTGCCCGTTTAGTTCTTGTTATGTGTAAACCATTTTTGTTTTGTAAATTTTACAACGCAAACATTTTTGCAAGCTGTCGAAATGAAGTTTGTCTTGAAAAAACGTTGTATATTTCGGCTTCATTTCTTTCAACGTTCAGGGGTGTGGAAATATCATGATTGTAAACTTGTCAATGGACAATTTCATTGCAAAAATCTACTTGTCCGCAAACAACAGTCACTTGTCCAAACAAAAACAGAGTTTTTATTCAGGCTTTCATGAGAAAGTTTCATTTAATTATTTAAAAATAACACAATTTGTCATTCAAATATACAAGGGTATAATAATACGATAATTAGTTTCCAACTTAAACATCATTTTTACACCCTGAAATTGGATATGTCCATGGACAAGTAGATAGGAAAAAATCACTTGTACGACAGTAAAATTACCAGCGTCTGACAAGTCGGGCATAGAGTTTCCACACCCCTGACGCTTCTGGGCTGACTGGTCGGTCAATATAACACGATGAGGTCCTCAGTGGTCTGTAGTTTACTATTTCTTACATATGGAGAGCTGCCTCAACATTTCTGTCACAGTTTTACAAAACGATGGTTGCTAAACCAAAAGTTTGATATAGTTAGCAAAGCTCCCAAACAGCTTCACCTCTCTGGCTGAGCGAATTTGAATTTTAGGGTAGCTGCTATAGTGGCACAGAAAAACCTTGGAAATAGTTATCTCACAAACGTAATATATCAAAATTTATTTTCTACTTTTGTCGAATTTCAAATATCAGAAAATGTTTGACTTTATCAAAATTTTCTTTGTTTTTAGAATTAGAATTTTTTTGTTTGTTAAACAATCAACTTACCAGTTATTTATAGAGACAGTTTAACAAACTGTAGGCAATACAATAAAAAAGTCACACATTTCCTGCAGTTTGTTTTAATATGTTCATGGTCACCTGAGCAATTTAAAATATAAAGTTATGTTAACTAGATGCTGTTCGAAACGTTGAGGCACTTTCTTTACCATGTTCTTTTGTTACAATCAATTTTGCATGTGGGCATATGTGTTTATTGATTACAGCATCTTGTTTTTTTAATTTAGTTCGATTATTTTTATTTATTAATATTGTACGTTATGAATAATAATTTGTATTTATTTCAATCATCTGTATAATTCACGTGCATATTGTATATTACTTAAATACTTGAATTTTAATTTGTGTATGTAAAATAAGTTCACAAACACGAAAAAATAGCCAGCAAAACATGTTTGTTATTTTATTTTAGGATTTTGCTGGAAACTTTAAGTTTCATTACAGTTATAAAAATTAAAAATTTATCTATCAACCTTATCACATAAGCATTTTTGAGCCGAGTGCGATTTCATCCATATTGGCATTTTCTGTATTCTGCTTCAGGTCAATCGAAAGCTGGTTGTTTCACCTGGAATGTACACATCAAAACTGGCCCTACTCCGTGTGACCTTCAACATAAAAAGAGAAAGGCCATAGCTGTTACCAGAACAGCCAAACAGCGACGTATAAGACTCAAACTTGAACGGTAAATGCACAATTTTGATATAAAGATTATTTGGGAAAAAAAACCGTCGTACAATCTTTTAATGCAATTGAATTAAACAGGCCCTTTGATTATATGTATTAAATATTTACATTTAATGAAAATCAATATCTATTTTAATGCATATGTTAATATGCAAACACTAATTTATGCACTTGCATTATTGTTTTAAACCCATTGTTGTATTTTATGAATAGCATAATGCATGTCAGATGTACATATTATTTATGCTTACAATGTCCACTTCAAATTTTCAAATTTTATTTTTCCAGCCATTCAAAAGGATCAGTACAAGAGGTACGAGAGGGACCAACATATGCCTGCAACATAGGGGAACAAGATGTCGACCTCACCACCATTTCCCCACCTGTACCCAAGCCTGGTCCAGCAGGACTCGACACTGCCGGGAAAGAGTTTGTCTTTTTGGATCTGGAAACAACAGGTTTAGGTATGGTATTTCTTTAGTATCATATCCTTTGTTTGAAGACTTACCAACTTTGATTGAAGATGGCATATATGTCATGTTAATACAGTTGAAGGAAATCAATTAATGACAAGCTGAATACATAGCCTCAGACGAAGTTATTTTCCATAATCCTGTACTGTTACTTACATTTGATAAGTGGATAGCCATTGGTTAAATAAATTATAAATCTTAAGTATAAGTACATTTTAACACATGATTGCCTTACTCTTTTGTTAAAATTTATGTTGTTGTAACTTTTTAAATTAACATTATTTTGTTTTCTAGAGCGTACTGCTCATATAGTACAGATTGCGGCTGTGCACAAAGCTGGCCAGTTTTCCATGCATGTGATGCCGAAAAAGAAGATGTCCTCGAAAGCATCAGAGGTTACAGGAGTGACGATTGTTGGCCAGTCCAGTAGAAGCTGCCTCAATCAAGCATGCTTTGGATAGTTTTCTTACATTCTTGCAAAAATGCCAGAAATGCTCGCCAATCATTTTAGTTGGACATAACATTGAATCATTTGATTGCAAAGTATTGCTTCATGCTTTGCAAAATTGTGGTAAACTTTCTGAGTTTCAAAGATACGTCCATGGGTTTATGGATACATATAAAATGTTCAAAAAGTTTTTCCCAAATATGAAATCATACAAGCAAGAAGAATTAGTTAAAGATCTTATTGGTGAGTTATACATGGCACACAGTGCATTACACGATGTAGTAGCTTTACAAAAGTTGTTAAAGTCTGTTAATCTGGAACGAACAGTTCTAAACAAATTTGCATTATGCCTAGACAGAGCAATAGTAGCATATAATGTTTCACAAACTGTTGCATCAAATATCAAATCTTTACAACCAATTATTGACCAAACAATTATCAGTCAAGGTGTTGCCAGGTCCATAGCAGGAAGTGGATTACAGTATAGACATCTGTGTGTTGCTTCAAAACGGAATGGAGTGGAAGGTTTAAGGAGTCTACTGTCAGAGGAATCAAATGGACAAATACGGGTCACAAAATCAGCAAAAAATAATATTGCCTATTGCAAATTATGTTTCTCAGTACCACTAATTTAAAACAACTTGACATAGATATTATGCCCACTAACATTTTCATGAAGTTAGTTTAAGATCAGATGTAACCTGTTGAACACAGTTGCACTACTCATTGTGAAACAGTGTTGTCCTACTCATTGAGAAATATTGTTGTTCTACTCATTGAGAAACATTGTTGTTCTACTCATCGAGAAATATTGTTGTGCTACTCATTGAGAAACCATTGTTGGGCTAATCATTGTGAAATATTGTTGTGCTACTCATTGAGAAACATTGTTGGGCTACTCATTGTGAAAAATAGTTGTGCTACTCATTGAGAAACATAGTTGCACTACTCATTGTGAAATATTGTTGTGCTTCTCATTCAGAAACATTGTTGGGCTACTCATTGTGAAATTTAGTTGTGCTACTCATTGAGAAACATAGTTGCACTACTCATTGTGAAATAGTGTTGTGCTATCTCATTGAGAAACATTGTTGGGCTACTCATTGTGAACTATACTTGTGCTACTAATTGAGAAACACAGTTGCACTACTCATTGTGAAATGCTACTAATTGAGAAACATTGTTGTGCTACTCATTCAGAAACATTGTTGGGCTGCTCATTTTGAAATATAGTTGCACTAGTCATTGAGAAACATTGTTGTGCTTCTCATTGAGAAACATTGTTGTGCTACTCATTGTCAAATATAGTTGACTACTCATTGTGAAATCCTAATTGTGCTACTCATTGTGAAACATTGTTGCACTACTCATTGTGAAACTTAATTGGGCTACTCATTGTAAAACACAGTTGCACTACTCATTGTGAAACGCATTTGCACTACTCTTTGTGAAATATAGTTGTGCTACTCATTGTGAAACATAATTGTGCTACTCATTGTGAAATATAGTTGTGCTACTCATTGTTTACCTAAATTGCAATACTCATTGTGTACACCTGTTGCACTACTCATTGTGAAAATTATATGTTATTAAAAAGTATTGTAACTTCAAAACTACATAAGTTATTTACTTGACAATTAGAATGTACCTTTTTCATCAACCCCAACATCAAATGCAACAACGCTGTTTTGTATTTTGACAGCGTTATGCCCCTTTTTGACATAGAGTTTATGGTTAAAGTTTATATTCAAAAGTCTTACAACTTATAAACTACACAAGTTACTCACTTGCATCTGGGAATATATCGTACTCATCAATTCCAGCACAATAGAATAATTATGTCCATTTTCACATAGATTTTTTCAGATTTAAGTTTGTATTAAAGAGTTTTATAATATGTACCAACTGTTATACTATGAATAGTTGAGTGTGCTGTCCTCTGACAGCTCTTGTTATAAAACTTGCATCAAATGTTCACTATTTGGAGATGGATGTGTTGCGTACAAAACCGAAGTCTCTACCTCCACGGTAAAAGTCACGACTTTAATTTGGTTTGATAAACTATGCTCTGTAGGTTTGTGTCTTGTTTGATAAAAAAAGACTCTGTGTTGAAATTGTATGTCAACTTTGCTTTCTTGAAAACAGGCTAGACATGTTGCCGACAGGCACGTACATGTGAAGTTTCATTACATATTTTGAGCTGTTATATTGTCATTCCGGAGATAAATGTGAAGGCATACATGTAGCTTCTTGCCTAAAGGAAGTTACACACCTTTTAAATATGTATTGTTTGTTGTACTGTCAATTTCATTTTATGACTGAACTTGTACATTAATAATATTTATCTAGAATGTATAACACTTGTCTTATTCCTATAATAATATCCTGTATACATATATGAAAAATAATTGTTTTAAACATAAACTCATGATATGTTGACTTTTTTTTCCCCATGTTGTTGTATAATAAAGGTATTTCAGGTATTGTGGCTATTGCAGCTAGATGAGATTAACAGAATTTACCTAACAGTGGGATAAGATTTGTTTCATTCGAATTGCAAGTGCATTACATTATTGTATGCAATATTTGTTCAAGATAAAAATGCATTTTTGTCATGCGATAATTTGCAAAATATTGAAATGTTACATATAATGTCATTTTATTTCATGGTTGTACAGTTAACCAGAATGATATTGTCAATGTAACAGTGAAAGAAAAAAACAACTTCAGTCTTATCACAAAGTGGTATATTGATAAACGTTTTTCAACTTCTATTTCAAAAACAGTGATAACTTTCCGGCATCAATATATCCAACCTCAAAATGAAAGTGATCAGCAATCATTCTATCTCATTATTTATTAATTTTATCTCTTAAAGAAGGCTTCTGAAATAAAACCCTTTAAGTATTACATTGAATTTGTCTAAACATATTTATTGTACACATTTTCTCAGTACTATTTATTAGGTATAGCGGATTGAATCTTGCTATTTGTTTAGTTACTTGGAGTGTTTTAGTTATACTTTATATATTTTGTAAAATATATGTTGATAAATGGTATGGTTATAATAACAAATTTGTATGCCCATTATTGAGAAACTATCTTTTGAAAGTGAGAAATGAAATACATATACAACAATTCATGAGATAATATAAAATGGAAAAAAGTGGGTGGGGTAATTAAGTAGGGATATGTGAATACCGATATTTTTGTTTCCATTTTTTTTTTTAATTGTCGTTATATATATGTTATTTATTATATATCACTTTAAGATAGTGTACTGATTTGTTATTGGTAGAAATACATTGGGGTTTTGTTGAGAATTGGCAACACACTGTTGAATTGATATTTGGGGTATTTTTCAAAATAAGTTCAATTTTAAAACAGCTCTAGCTAAAAAATATTCACGGTGACCCATCAATGTCTTTATCTATATTTTATGCTAAATTACTTGTCTTTAATGTATTAAAAGCTCATGAACTTTTGGATATTATTACCAGCAAAAAAGCATGTATATGTATTGCATGTCAGCAAATTTTACACTGTAGTAAATTTGTGAAAACTAATACAGATTTGTAAACTCAAAAGACTTCTAAACATATATTTAGTGTTCCTTTTTCTGTGTTTTAATTTGTTCAGAATGATAAATGAAGATTATGCTTGTTTAATGATTACAATATTGAGTGCATGGTTCATTAGTTATCTAATTTGCAGACATTTTTTAACACCACCCCCTATTTTATACATTGCCAAAATAGCAATTTTTTCAAAAACTATATGGTATTGAAAAAACTTGATTATCTGAAAATAATTCACGGTGACCCCCAATTTTTATTTCATATTTGTGACAGATACAGAAGTGACTATCAGCATACACAAAATTAGAACATTTTGGATATTCTGAAAAATTGCCGGAAACGATCGTACATCCTTAAAAGTTAACAATATGCGCTCGTAAACACGACGAATACGCCCTGGTTGGCAAATGTGATATAAATTATGTTTTTACAAGCGTGAAACAAGGATACTGTTTCTCACCGATATTTTTGGATTATTTTTACGCTGTGAAAAACAAGACTGCGTTGTTCACAATAGCATTCGATATCATCTGAACTCTTTTTGGCGATAGTGTATAAAGGGGAGCAACTGTTTACTTGCTGGCTGATTTTACCCGTTGTGTCTACACCGGTCTGACAGACCTGTATATTCACGCTCTAAGTATTATGGGTAGGCGCTACTTTACAGCATAGCTCGCAATGTTTAATTTAACATCGTATTGAGGTTAGATATCAGTAAATCACTGTATTTCCCTCAGTTTTACATTCGAAAAATTGCCTTTTTCTATAGTTCCTGTTTTATTCTGCTATGAAAAGTATTCAGCAATGTCAGACATGCCTTTTGTGGTTGTTTTTAATATGTGTGTTTGGAACATTCTTGTGCATTTGTTCGGAGGGTAACTTAAAAGATGAGCTTTTGGGGTGCGTTTACTGTGGCATGGGGCTTTTGTCAAAATATGACAGTCGAAACCCTAGTTTCTACCGATGTCTGCATTTAGATGAGACGCATTTTCTTAGAAGTAACATGCCATATCTTTTTATTGCAATTTTCGAAAGAGGAAAGATTGATCTTTTAACAGACACCAAGCTTGCACAATATTAAATCTGAAAGTTCGCCGTTTTATAATTGGACCCTATGGGAATATGATTTACTGGCATCTAACATTGAATTTTCACACAAAACGAAAGTGAAAATAGCTTTTTATAATAAATACGCTAAACAGCGTTAAACACGAACTACTGTTATTTTATTTAACATAATATATTCTACTTTCAATATTAACTGAATATAAGACTGATTAATGGTATCAAAATGTTTTGAATCGTAACAGTTCGTCACATTTGCAAGTTATACACCTAAATAGATATACATATAAGATTAGCTTGACTGGTTGTAGACATAAAAATATGCATTGTAATTTACCTTTGCATTTCTAGAATATTTGCTATATATTATAATGTATGGGATACATTCATTGCACATTATTACATATTCATATAATGGTTGTGCATTTTTTTCAGTATTTGACCACTCTAAATCATATTCAAGTACGCAGTGAAGTCAATATGTTTCTCGAGACTGCCATTATATCTTTACCGGATGTGTACCTGCATATATCATTGCCATATAAGGTAGCATAATATCACCAAGTCACTAATATAGAGTTACTCAAAAGCATGTATTATTATGCGCAATTTGGTGTTGATAAAAGTGAACAAAAATCATTCGTGATTTTTGATCCCCAGCATTCTGAAATCATATAATGATAACATTAAACTTTGTATTTATAAATATATAACATTGTAATCTGACTTTGAGGATTTTATTTTACAATGATGAAATAAGCACAACTATATTTAATGGAATAATAAATACATGTATTGTAATTGAACTAGTTTAGTACTGTAACCCTACATTACAAAATGCACGCACATTGAACATAATGTTTCGTTTATTAAACAGTTATTAGTTTAACATTTCTTTACAGTACCTGTATGCGTTCAGGATTCATTGGAGATGCTTCATCCTCGTTATCCTAACCAAGTTATATAAATTGCAGTACTCATGTCATCATAAATGAATACATACATTATTAAACATTTCACAGCGACCGGAATAAGGAATTGAATGCGGTATTAACATATGTTCATTCTTATTATATAGCACCTGACATAATAAGTGAGTAATGTATACTCGTATAATAATATTATAAAAACTTACATCATTCGTCTAAAATACTTCAAAATGTAAACACTTGTATGGCATCATCAATGCCTTATAAAGTACGTTTGACATAATATAAGTACTAAACATTTGAAATTGCAAAAAAATAACATGTATATTCTTAATAAATTGAATGCTGTAGGCACACCGTATTCATAATAAGTCAATATTCAGTGTACACAAACTGATGAAATAAAGGCTTACATCGGAGTATATAAATTAGTTTTTGAGATATAGAACGGAAATTGAATTGTTATATTTTAAAATCCAATGGAAGGTGGGTAAATATGTATCAAACCGGAACGACCTGGCAATATGCGCTTCTTCGCGTGGCTGGGTGTTACACATATAATGGTGAATTCGAGTCATTGGCAACTAGTTTCTAGCTCGGAAACGAACTAACAGACAAACGGATTGACAGAGTGAGGATGGAATGGCATACAAACTAATTAATAATATTAGTGGGAAAATGCATTGGATATCTGGACAATCTGAATGACAGTTACATTAGAATTAAGACAGACGGACACACGGACGGGCGGATGGATGGATAGACGGACAAGGCAGTGACTATATGATCCCCCTAACAATGTGACAACGGAACGGTAGTTTAATTTTATTAGGTGTATTAATGCATGTCAAAATGGGAAATACTATTTTTTTATAATTTTGACAATACGACTAACGATGTAGTATAAATATTCAGATACCATACTGTGATTTAAAAGAAATGATTTATTAGCATATTTTAATTTAACATGGGCAATTATTTCGATACAATAACTATCAAATGTGTATTGCATTGGGAATATATTGTTAATAACTGCACATATTTGTTATTTATACTTGATAAACAGGTTGAAATTGTGTTTTTAATATCTGAAACATACCTTCCGTGTAATCGGACACTTGGTCATATTACGATCTGCAATTATAAAATCAGTGGGAATTAATAAAGGTTAATTGTGTTTATTAAATCACCGTGCATTTTAAAATTTATATTTAATCAATATAATGCACATGTTTGGTTTGTATTTGGTAAACTACAATTGGAGTTATCAGGAAATGATTTTATCACGATATGCTAGTTTCACCTACTTGCAGTTCTTTTGATTTCGACCATTTATATCGATTCACCGATTATGTTAATGGAGCTTGATAGACAATTGAGGATGTTGATATTTAGTTTTCACACGCATATTCCTAAGATGACATTTAAATTAACACACATAGCAATAATTTGTTACGTCAAAACATGCCAAGAATTTATAATGGTTTAGTTAAATATAAAATTGATAGAAACCTTCGTGGAAGTGATTGTGCACATGGACACCCTGGTCTAAATTGTCCTTAATCGTGCTGCTAGTCAGAAAAGTACTAGCGCAACTGGCACCAGTGTAGCTTCCACAACATGTGTACTGCCCGTATGTTTCTAAGTTGCCTTTAAGATTATTAACAATCCTCCGTGTCCAGTGAAGTAAACAGCATAGTATTCTCCAAAAGTCTGCTCCAACAGATAACATGATTTAAGTAGGGTGTC
The DNA here is from genome assembly GCA_027627225.1 of Congeria kusceri. Lineage (NCBI taxonomy): Eukaryota > Metazoa > Mollusca > Bivalvia > Myida > Dreissenidae > Congeria > Congeria kusceri. The sequence continues at coordinate 27,685,393 of CM051026.1, read as the reverse complement.
GCATTCCGCTAGTCGTGTTTCACTGGTAGAAGTGGCGTTTTTAAAATGAAACTCATTATTAGACTTAGAGAGGCATTCGATGGTAAAAACTGTCTGGCTGGCTGATTTATTCAAAACAATGTTTTCAGACATTGAATATTGCACTGAAACAAAACGGTAAAGTGTAAATATCAAAAGATAATAACAATACAGTTTATACCAAGTATTTAAGAGCATCTATTCGGTTATATGTAAGTGCATGCAAGATTTCCAATGCATATCGCAATATCCTAAAATAACTGATGTTTCTACAATGAAATCATATCGTCTACATCCATTAAGTGTAGCGTTAGTTAACAGTAGCATACTTAACAGCAGAAGGGCCATTAATATTTTGATAAGATGTCTTGTCTTTGAGTATTAACGAAGACAGGTGACGAAGTATCCCCGAAGTATGGTCAACCTTAAAGCTGCTACTGCACAGATGATGAGAGATATATAACTTAGTTAAAAAAGATTGCCTATACTGTAAAACAAACGACAATCGTGAAATGCAAATGATTAAGCACCACTTTATAATATATATGTAATAACAATACAAATAATTCAATTATTAGCGGACTTTATGACTCGTTTAGGAAAGCCCTTCTAGAAATAGACTGATCGGTGTGTAATACTGAAGATGTGATGTTATTTGTGCATGTTCAATACAATTAAAACGAAATATTACATAATATTTTAATTTTATATTTCTTTGATTGATTGTTTTTTTTTTAATTTATGACATGAGATATTGGATAAAGTCATACAAATTAAATTATAAGCAAAACAGTCCCGAGTTCTATCTGGGGATTAAACCAGAGTCCACTGATTGAAAGGCAAACACTCTAACCGCGCCACTAAACACGTTCACATGCTTTGGAAAGATCTTTGCGCTAGTTGTGTTTTGTAAACGATGAAACACCCAAAGCGAACTCGATTGGTTGTATGGGCCACGTGGTAAGTTTACAACAACAACAGCTTTAGAGTATAAATAGATGAAAACCGTCTCGCAAAGCTTTGAAATCGGGTTGAAACAATGCGTTGTAATGAATAAACCGATGTGTGTCCAACTTGTGTTAATGTGTCAAGAATGTTACTTCAGTCAGTTGTATCAAACAATATATGAGTTAACCAGATTTGAAACTTTTTGTTTGTTCATTTTTGCCATTTTCCATATCTTTGACGTAGCAGTTTTAAAGCTGTAGTACATTGCTTACAATACGTGAATAATCTATATTTAAATATATACAACTGTTACAAGTTTGGACGATCTAATAAAATGCGTGAGATAGGAACTATGCAAAACGAGATACAACTTAACGTGCGAAATCATAACTACCTTGAATAACAAGAACAGCCAGAAATATCATCAACATGTTGACCTTGACCTAAACATATAAATATTCGTGGGTTACACTGTGTCGTCAACGTCGTTTCATAACATTACGTGCAAGCAATACAATTCAGAGTTTCCCGCAGGCCTGTATCGCTTGTCGGGCCGGATATGTCTTCAACACAGCTAGTTATTTGCCAACATGCTTAATAATGCCGACATGCCTTAATTTTAAAAGGGACAACTGGTAATCCCCTTCTATTCAATTACACAAATATTTTATCGATGTGTCATAAATACACGCCGTAATGGCCGATTAGGTCTCACTTTTAACAGTGTGACTGACAAGGGACTGAACTGTCTAGTCCCGCCAACAACACTCTTATTAGCCATCCCACCAAATGCGGCGATTTTTAAGCGTGGAGTTTATACCTCACTAACAACTAAAATGTGTTTGACAACAAATACTGACGCTTGTGAGCAAAAGCGAACATTCGTTATAAAACATTTCATTATTATATTAGGTTTTTAATTGTATCCCTGTAATTCCCTAATCCGTTCCACACATTGACAATAAAAAATATTAAAACGAATAATGTAATATAGATCCTTATTTTAAATCACAATTTAACTTCGTCAAACGTCATTTTGTTCGCATAAACTCTACGCAAGGATGTGACCAGTCAATAACGCTCACCGTATGCATAGCAACATAATTTAAAAATAAATAATTACATAAATATAAATAATAACTCCGTTTACACACCATATGGCATTGTAATAGTTTTCTGCGAGTTTCACGTAAGGTATGCACTATATTACTTCAAGCTACAGTATGTGATAGTTGTGTGTTATGTATATATGCCCTCTACTGAAACGTCTCTATTTGACCATGCCCGTGTTTATATCTATAGTGTGAATGCCGTGCGGTAAATACTATAATGTTTCACTTTAAAAAACAAATTAAAGCTCATGCGCACACTCGAACAATATGATTTTGGTTTCTAAATCGATTGACAACGAGTTTCATTCAGTAGCATATTGCAGTCAATGGTAAATATTGCCGCAATAGTGGTATTTCTAAAGCTAATTTAAAATATTGTCAAAATCTGAATGCTAAGGAATAATATCGAGATATGCTTTGTGACAGGATTGAACATCGATGAAGTTATATAACATATATTTTATACGACCGGAATGCAGATCGACTTTTTATGAATATACCGGTTAATGCGAATATCTTTTCATACAGAACAAAGTTTTTAAATAATTATTAAGTAATAATGAAATCCCATACACATATGTTGTCCGATTAACTTTACATTATACACTATTGAGTGTTTATTTTCAGGAATAATAATTGTGTAGCCGTGTGTTTGTTATTTAATCATCAAATGCTGCGAAGCACAAATTACGCTTTGAATTAATTCGTATTACCAAGGCGAGTCACAATAAATGAGTAAACTTATCAACAATAAATATTAACACTCACTTATCGTCTCGGATTAAAGCTAGCTAAGCACACACTGCATTAAAGTGAATAACTTATGTATTCTAAATAAATGTTTACCTCTTTTCAGATAGCAAGCATTGTGAACAGATGCCTCCTGCATCGATACATAGTACTGCTTATTCGCGCTGGACACATTAAAAATCAAGATCAATGTGTGTACACAAATATACCTATTTATAACTGATTTATTGTGTCTTCCCGTTTCATTTCTTTCCGCTACAATAACAGGTAATTACGTGTGTACGTAATCATGTGTTTACATTTAAGATCCAATACTCACTATGGATTGCACAGAATAATTAAGTTGTATATGTGTATACAACACACAATCATATGGCAATACACAATTATTACAATGAATTACCTGTTACGTTGATATCAATCAAAACTGCAGTCTATGACTTCGTTATCGTTTTGTGTTACCAATCATCGCGAAACTAAAGTAAGGGAATACGTCTATGTATTTCAAAACGGAAGGTTGTACAAAAGTCATGTACACACAGGTTTCTATGATTGCTTAACTTAGTTAATGCTATTTATAGTGTCCCGATGTTTATTTGATAATTAGACAAGGGGCATATATATTTTTGTATTAAATTGTGAGTAAATCATTGTACCGTTTGCGTGGTACAGTGTGGAATGTATCAATCCTAATGATTGACACACAATTTAATTCTCTGATTTTCTGTAATAACTGAACTGTTAAACGTAGTTTTTAGAATACTTACTTTTTAGTAAATATATCTATATGCACAGTAATTGTGTATGCACGTTATCTTATATTAATCTTTGACCAACAAGTCATTCTTAAACCAACTAAATATAAATATGACCACTTTCTTTAACTGCGCGCAAACCTGCGTAAATACAAAGGTTATATATTGACATGTCAATGGCTGTCAGGTTAACAATCAATATCCAGGTCGATAGAGCTATTAAGAGACGTGCACCGGCTATCCAGTCATCATCGCATTGCTAATAATTGTAAAAACCTGTTTTAGGTTATAGACTTTCTCGATGTGTCAATATAATATAGATGCATGCGTATGTTTATATTATTGTGTGTGTTATTGCATTTGGTATATTGTATTGTCTTTAGTATCGTGATGTTGGAACTTCATACTGATAGCAACTGCGTTTTTGTGTAAAGTCTTTTTCCATGGGATACATGTATAACTTAATCCACCGATTACGAACTTCATACAAATAGTATTGCGTACTAAACCGAACCAATTGCATGTTTAATGTTAGAACAAATTTAAGTATGTTAAACATGTATTCGAACTATTGAATTTAATCAACTAAATTTATAAATGTGTAATAGCGTATTAATTGGTTGACCAAAGTTATTCGACGTGCAATTCACCAACTGCTAAATAGTGTATACATGCTTAGGTTCTGCATTGATTTAAACATTGTGTGATTTGCTTTAAACAGGGTACATAATGAAGCTGCGTCTTACAAGTAGATTTGAATAACGGGGGATTTTCCTTTTCCAAGTCACTGTTTGTTTCTCTCTACCTGTTGCTTTTATTTCACTTAATTAATAAATGAAAACATTTTGTTGCATCTAGCATAACAATTTCCTTAATGTATGTTATATGCTGCAAAAGTGCTGGCGTAATTTAACATAATTTAATGCAGTGTTCTAGATGACTTCCATACTAGATACCGTTGCGTTTAGTAAACTATGTCGATCGATATAGCTAACCATAAATGAGCATTCATTTTCATCGCGTTATATTTACATACCAATTTGTTGGTTGTGCAAATGTCGATACAGGAAAGTATATTTCCTTCGTTTCCAATGCATGTGAGGCATCTTGTAAAAGATAATGTTAAAACCAGAATAATGCATATGTAAAACAAATTAGATTTAAAATTTGGTTTAATATCGGCAAATATTGAATGTTTTTTATGATGGTTTAGAATGTTTTCGTGGGTGCATTTGCAACACATCAATATAGTGAATGCAAATTTACCAATTAACTGGCGCATGCATAGTTGTTTATATTCGCGGTGGCTGTTGTTTCTTTGTCCTGAAACTGTGCAGGATTTCATATTCGCTTCTCATGATACCTGTAATCTACATGTAGGTTAATACAGCTTGCTGGCGTTAAGCCATGCGATTGCATTGATACAAATGTCAAGGTTTAACCTTTGTAGCAGATGAGTAGTCCAATTCGAAATCAGAAGACCTGACGTTCTTTTTAATTTTAGTTTGTAATATCATGAACTGTTAATGTTATGGTGCTAATAAACTGCTTTGTAGAATACATTATTTTTAGAATTGCGTTCATTTACTTTGTGGATCAATATCAGTTATTACTATATTGCATGACACGTCTGAGTTTCCGTACAAATCTTCTATAATCTGAAAGTGCACCATTTTAACAATTCTAAGAACGTTTTGTCATCGATAACACGTACCACAAAACAAACACATAACGAATAAATGGAAACATCGTGATTTAGCGATATTTGCATTTTTAATTTACGGATATGTATTGGCTTTGTAGTTGTCTCGATAAATGATTTAGCGTTTTGTAGCGGTCCCCACATTTGTGAATAATTGCACCGTTTTCGTGTATACAGTTGATTCTAATTTTAGATAATAATTTATACAAAAGCATCTATTCATTTCCATAGTGCAACTCAAAAGGCGCTACATGTACGAGTTACACAATATTGACACGTTAAAGATATACATTTCAAATGGGTAATTCGATATGTTATTACAATGCTTCGATTCATTTAAACCGCGTTTGTAATGTACATCTTAGTTTTAAGTTGACTTAAGTTGCAAACATGTATTGTGCGGTAAAATGGTGAAACATTATTTAAACCAAGACGAACATTGTTCTGTCCAGTTTAAAATCAAAAGATTGCCAACGACGCGGAAGCTTTGTCAACAGTGTCTCATAAGCCCATTGTATTGTTAAATATGAACGCATATCAGTACGTGAAATTAGCTAGATATTTCACTGGAGTTGATTAATACCCCCACATACTGCTGTGACACAGATACTGAGGTTTGAAGATGGGATGCTTTGACAAAGTACAAGCCTTTCACAGACGAGCGAAGGTCATGTACACACCATATAATCTGGTCATGGGGAATAATACTCTGAATCAATATTGAACTCCTTACATGCATTTAAAGGTAATGGAGCGGCAACTAGTTTGTCTGAACCTCTAGTTGTGATATTGAACTTTGACAGATATGCATGGGTCATCATCTGGTCTTTGGGTATACTAATCTGAAGTAATATAAAACACCTTCAATGCGTTTAAAAGTAATGGAGCAAACTATGCAGTAACTATGCAGGGGAAACGAAATTTAGTGGAAAAGAAAGTGCGGACGGACGTACGGACTAACATGCGTGGTTTATATATAACCGCCACTTTGTCTCGAAATCGGGGTTAAATTGTATTCTAGGTTTACAAAAAGTTGTATCACGACGACTTTATTATGCAACAATAAAACACAGAAAATATATAGTGTCACACAGTTATGTTAGCAGCCCTGGTTATTACATCTGTGCGGTTGCTATTGTTTATTCACTTTGAATTATGCGCTGTCAATGTATTTACTACAGCGTTCGCATATAATTTCCCATTCGCTCTTCAGATGCCTTCTCACAATATGCCTTTAAAACACATTGAAAATCCGTTCTTATTATAGCATAGAATAATAAATACAACAAGAGTTGTCAGCGCGAATGACTAATTGAAGTATTTCAGTTGGTACACATTTTGGAAAGTGGAACGGAAAAACATGTGTTCAAATACAAAAACCGGGTTATGGCAATTATTTCGTCAATTTATTCCATGTAGTACCAATAATTTGAGTTAAAACTGCCAGAAAAAAAACAACGTATTTATTGTATTTAAAGTAAGAAGTGAATAAGTCATATATTATTTTTTTGTTTGACATTTTTGTTATTGATACTTACTGTAATTATATTGATGTAACTCGCGTCAATGTATATGTCAGTAGCCTACGATATTCAATCTTGTACAAATTAAATAATATTAAGTTACATAGTTTTATTGGGTACTTAATTACTATATTACATCTAATTTGAACTTTTATGGCTTGCCATTTTTACAGCGTGGAGCTTAACATTCAAAAATCCGGTAAAGGCTACACCGGATCGCCATCTTGAACAAGGCCATTAACATAACGGCTTATACCCATTCATGTATATCGAAATTTCTGTAGTAAAAATGACAGAACAGAAATACATCCACATCCAAACAATGTGTTATTTTAAGTATTTATGTATAGTATTAACATAAACACGCTGATAGTGTAGCAAGACTGTTGGCGAGGATACAAACTTGAAAAAACGTGATACTGTAATTTGAATAGAGTAAATAGTACTAGCATTTTACTTAATGCTGCACTTATATGCAATAGTCCTAGAAGAAGTAGTGATATTAATGATAGTAGAAGCAGAAGCCGCAGCAGTAGTAGTAGCAGTAGTTGCATTAGTAGTAGTTGTAGTAGTAGTAGTAGTAGTTGTTGTTGTTGTTGTAGTTGTAGTAGTGGTGGTAGTAGTAGTAGTAGATGTTGTTTTTGTTGATATAATTATAGCAGTAGTAGAAGTAGTAGAAGAAGTAGTAGTAGAAGAAGTAGTAGTAGTTGTTGTTGTTGTAGTAGCAATTGATGTTGTTGTTGTTGGTGGTGCAGTTGTTGTTGTTTTAGCAGCAGCAACATCAGCAGTAATATTAGTCCATGTAAATATTTAAATCTTTAAAAAGCAAGTATTAAGTATATATAAGGAAGTTCCTAACAGTTGACTGTGAAACACGTATCAATTATGCCATTCATCAGTATCAGTCCTCACTTGTTGAATCATTTCATTATTACTAATAAATAATGTAGAATTAAATTTGCATTTTTATACCAACTTGTATTGCGCTGCAATATATATATATATATATATAGACATCTGATAAGCATTTTGAAAATAATTGCAATCATAAGTCCACTGGTATTAATGTTGGAAAACTTACGGCCTCTGATAAGCCCTGTCCACTGAAATAAGATACGGTCGTTGCTTTCCTTAGAATTGAATGTATTCATATACGTTCAAAGAAATCTCGTAAAAATGCTCCGTTGAGATTTTCACAGACGAGTCATCATACTTTTCAATGGAAGGCACACATTTACATAAAAGGGCATTTATTGTATATTTGTACCTAAACTAAAAGTTTCTAGGCTTTTGACATAAGAGTTATTTTCAATTTTAAATGTAACAAAAGCACGGAGATTAATTCGGAATACAATTTGAATGAAATATATTGATTACTATACTTTTCGTTAAAGGTTTGGTTTGTTTTAAAACGGCTGACAATTTAATATGTTGTACGATGTTTGTCAGCACTATTGGTAGGTCGCAAACAACTTTTAAGTTTCCAAACTGTTTAGCGGTAAGGTCGTTCATAGAACGTTTAAGCTTCATTTATAGATTGCTTTTTTACGGAAGGATGAGGGGTAAAGGGTGTGTTTTGTTTTTAAGAAATGTCCTTGCATTGTATTATTCTGCAACCTTTAGTTCGTTTTAAGTTCTTTACGGTGGCGGAAGTTAATGGAGGCCATTTCCACAAGCTATTCATAAACAGTATTCTCTTGTTATTACCACATAACACAATTCAAGGGATTGTTCAATGTCAAGCACTTAATTGTTAAAAACAATGCTATATTGTATTTCAGACAATTAGACGGTCGTCGAACTGCGATTTATTGTCGCCACGTTATGAATTGCAATTGACAAAAAAAAATAAGCCACTTACTATTTATTACAAACGTTCAACAAATATTCCAAAAAGATAGATACCGCAATTGATTTTATTGTATATATTTTAAAATTTATTTTTCCTAAACGAGGTCCATTTTACATCATTATCCAAACAATTTTGGTCACTTTTACAAAACGTGCTTTATGATAGGAATGATGAAATGGTGCTTTGTATCACGGCGATGTCCCGATTAATGCAAACAATATATATAACCGATATTTGCATTAGATAGTGTACATGTCCAATCAAGAAAGTACCAAAAACAAACGGTAATACAAAACATATATATTACAAAAACACATTACTTTATTTACATTGCATATGCACGTTTACCCGCAATTATGCCAAAAACAAACTACAATCGTACGTTTGAACGCCATATTTCAACTGTTTGCACTTATACACTTATTGAAACAGACAAGTGGAACAGTTATTGCTTTCGTCGAAACATTTTGTCCCTGTCTTATGCACACGTATCGTAGTATTATGCATTCATAACAATATTCAAAGCAAACTGAGTGAAATATAAACATAAATATATATTGACACTACAAACATATACACATGGCACATCCTTTCACCAGAACTGTATACAGCAATACACCTGCTGATTTAATTTTAATTTAGTTCTGTTGCTCTTCTCTAAGCAAGAATTTCGACTAGATCGGGGTTTCATTCTTCCGGACCTTAGGTGGTTGAGTCGTCAGGATCTACAAAAGATATGTATCTCCATTTTGATACATACTAATATTAAAGAAACATTGTGTATGGTGTTTTATTCTGGCTATTGATTCCTCGTAAACATCAAATATTATATATGTGTTCCAATACAGTTAAAATAAACAACTCATATCCTATGATTATGCTAATATATCATTAACGCAGGCATACTAATTTTAATAAAAAAATCCTTAATTATTCAGACATTTCGTTGACACGATATAAATAAAATAAAATATAAGAATTACTTGCAGGACCTATTTTCTCACTTTCTGATTTCTTTACAACGCTGTACGGATAGTCTTCAGTCGTAACTTCGGAAGTACTTGGTGAGTTGAAAAGAAATGTATGTCAAGGAGATAAAATAGTTAAATAGTTATAATATGATACGAATTGAAACAATAATTGTATCAATATACACTGATCTTTCAATTATTTCTATGTATAAAGTGTGCATACTAATATACGTACACATCTTGCTCCTCGCTTTTACCTAAATATAATGAAATATGAATGCATTAAAGGATGCTTGTCATATTGTTTTACTCTTTAAAATTGTTTTGCAGTATGGCAACACTACGTTAACTAATCATTATGCGTACTTATGTATGATGTTGAAATCAACATACTGTTCACATTGAACTATTCATACTATGTTTATATTGTTTCATAAACATGTCATGATGAAATAATGACATATAGGTAACTATTTGTACATTTGTCATATTGATTTACATTGGGATATTCATATTATATTTATATTGTTACATAAACATGTCACGATTACATATGCAATAATTACTTATAGGCAACTATTTGTACATTGCCTGTTTTACACATTACTAATGATCAAATTCTAACCTATATAAGATACAGTTATATGTTGTGTTGGTAACGATTTAGGTAAAATTCACATGAAATGTCGACGGAGATTCTGGTGTCTTACCAATGACTTTATTTTCGTTCACTTTGCTATAAGGAAGAACGACTGATGTGGAATCCGATAGGGGGTGTAGGAACCGCCTTGTATTAGACAATTACCATTACATGAAAAGTGCATTTTAATTAACAAATGTATAATAAACTAAAAGCATGCAGAGTCCATACATCATTCCCCAATTTTTTTTGTATAAAAATTAGCTATACATCTTAATGTGGCAAATGGTCAAATATCCAAATATTGAGGAATTCTTAAAAATCACTCTTTCAGACAAACAAAGCAACGCCGGCAAACAACAACATACAATACTTAGCGTTGGTAATTTAAAGGATTGGTTGATGAATGTTAAATTATGGAAATGATATAGAAGTTGACGTTTTGTTTTTGTTATCGAAATGAAGAACTTTCCGATATAGTTTAGAATACCGATCGACGATTTTGCAAATCCGGTAAAGTCAACATGTCACTGTTGCTACAAATATGCATTCAATATTGTATTAAGCTAAGAAAAAACCTTACACAATTTCTATATAATATTTTTACGTACGTGGACAAACTTAGATACATAATTAAGATGTATGACGTTTTACTGTGCCAATGTATTTATTGTGAACTTACTAACGTATAGCAGATATCGCCAGTTACCTGCTTACCTATTCCATTCGGTAGTTTTCAAACCTATACACGGATCAATCTGTGTCGTTTTAATGAATACTTTATGCATGCAAATGTTTTCCAAACGTTTACTTTTGTATAGAAATTTAACAAAAACGTGTTTTTACAAAAGGTAGTTTGGCATTACCTCTGTTTTTTCTCCTGTCAACTACTGAATACAGGAGTTCGTCTTTGTCAGTCTGTGTGTCAAGTGGATCGGTCATCTTCACAGTGGCGCTAAATTGGTAAGTCTGCTTCACGTGTGAGTGAAGTGAATATAATGTGTCTTCAGTTGATATAAGTGTATATGTCTAATTAATCGTTGAACATAGTGGGTCGTCGTTGCTTACAATTGCATAATGTGACTTATCACCTTTCATACCGAAGTGAAGCTGAACGTCTCTGTTCACACTTGTTGATGGCTGGTCGTCCTTGTTTACAGGTGAGTAGAGTGGGTCGTCATCCTTTACAGGTGTGTACATGGGGACGCCCATATTATGTGTATGGTCGGGTAGTGTGTCCTTCTTTACAAATGAGTACAGTCAATCACTACTTACAGGTGTGTACAGTGAAACAGCCTTGCGGTGCTTATGGTCCGGTGATTTGTCCTTGTTCACAGTTGAGTACAGTGGATCATCATCGTGCGCACATGTGTAAAGTTGACCGCCCTTATTATGTTCACGGTATTCTGCCTTGTTCTTTTTGACAGTTGTGTAAATAGGATCACCAATGCGTTCGATTGCAGGATTTCGATGAGGACTGCTCACAGATGAGTAAAGTAGATCCTCATCATTATCAATCGTAGTATCCAGATTATGGGTTTTCCTGTTTTCCAGATAGTGCGACAACGTACATTCAAACAGCGTCGAAAATACATAATGTAGATTTGCCATATTCATATATAAATGGTTGTAATAAAACAGATCTGGATTCAAATATTAAACAGTTTGAACGAAACACAAATATCACTGAACCGAAGATGATAACAATATAATAAATGACATACACACGCAATACTACTCACCCATGTTCATCATAACCGCATGCACCCTCATGTGGAAGACATGCGTATTTTGCGAGTATTTACGGCCATATACATCATATTTTAGCACTCTTTTCAACAAAAGGTATGTATTTTATTGCAATTGGAAACCGGCAACACGAACATGTAAACGGTAAAATACACATTGACTACACACTAAAAATAAGCATACTTGGATGTGCAAATATATTCCATACAATTTTAATACATTTAAATATAGCCTATGCAATATTCAACCAACAGTTTAATCCAAATGACTATATAACAGTATGCACTTTAATGGTGCAGTTGATTTTCTTGCTTGAGTGTTGAAAGAACAGTTTTGACATATAGAGTATAATAAATTACTGCACTGGGGTGTATACGTTATTTGTTAATTGTAATATTATTTTTTATAACAAATGAAATCAACGTACCTGGACTTCTCGTGTCATTGTATTTTACTCTGCTATATAATGGATCATCATCGTCGAGGTCAACAGGTCCTCTTTATAGTTGTCGTATGGATATGTTGTTATGTCATTATTTAATTTACCACTACACAATACTTATCCCCTTAACCAATACAAAAGTCATTGAAGAAAATTAGTTATGAACACAAATCAAAACTTAAAGTTGTATGTGCAAATGTTTTAAAAAGATGCATATTTTGTTATTTAAGTTGATAGTTGATAACACACGCATGTTATTTTAAAATGTACACTGTATATTACAATTCGAACTATAATATAAATGTTACCATGTCAAGTGTCCGTCTGTTACTGTAATGTTGCGAACTTAAAGAGATTGTAACAAAGTTAAATAAGTGCTTAAACACCATATATATGAACCTGTTTTTACACTTAATACTGAGCTAGTCTCGCTTTCTAAGTTCACAATAGTATGATATAAAAAAAAATAGTATTAACCAAAAGGTACACAGCCTGTAGTATCCATGTTTTCATTCGGATTGTCTGATGATGTTTGACAATCAGAATAAGTTACATTGTTGAAGCGGGTGGAAACGTAAATGTTTTCAACATTAACCGTGAAACCGTTGAAATTAAATATAATTCATAGAGCATTTCAAACACATCACCTTAGAGTGATATTGATGTGCAGCGTGGTTCTTAAAACCTGAACCGGAAGCCTTGTTGAGCGGATTGGATTTTGTTTAAACGAATAGAAACACAATAATAAAATAATAGCAGTTACATATCCCATATTCATAGTGGTATTTGTATTCCAGTAGTTAAGAAAACAATAGAAGGAATTAAACACTACCCCGAAAATGAAACAAATGATGTCACTGAACAATGCTTTTTTGTCAATAAAAAAGCATTGAGACCAATTCAGTTTTTTTGGCGCCCCGTACAAGCATTAAATAATGAATGCAACTCGAACATTGGGATTCCATACGTATGTGTTTCCAAATAAGATATATAAGTACACATATGGGAGAATATGATTAAACTGTTTTATGAACACTTTCACGCATATTGAATTTATTTCGGACAGTCCGTTTATGTTTGTATTACCGCTTATATTCCTTTGTTTTTGAACGCCTTACGAATCTTGGCATCGTTGATTTCATTGGGCGTGTTTTTTTTAGTTTCAGTTTATGCCATAAATACATGTACACTATTGTTGACATGAAGAATCATAAATGTACGATGAAAACAAATGTGCCTCAATGACATGAACAGAGTGTTTAAATTATGTCCGTTTGAATGTTTAAAGGGGGTCATTGCATTGTTCATTTCAAACTCAGAATGACACGATAACATGTGTGCATAGTTGAATGCGTGATGCAAACAAATCGCTAGGTAATTATAGCTCCTTCTGCAGTACGTATTTATAGTCATACAGAGCAATTTAATTTTTAAAATAGAATCCACTTACTTTTAATGGAAGAGCTCATTAAAAACGGAAATACTTTATGCAAGTCCGTTCGGAACGTTTTGCATAAAGCTCCTTACTTACAGACAGGCATAAAACATCTAACATCCAAAACAAAATAACGCCGGTACGTATCTTATAATGTAGAGGTTTGATGTCGACTTACTGCTGTCTGACCTAAGTTTCATTGCCGTTTAATTTTCATTGGACGTATTTGATTTGTTTAAGTTTTGTCGTTTGGTCAACATGTCGCTATCAACAAGATGTGCATATTCTTTAAATAAAGAAATTGAGAGGAAGAGATAAACTCTCCACTTTTAAAATACGTTAACGTCTAAATAAAAAATTGAGACAGTAAAACAAATTGTTTAAATGTGTTGTATCATCTTACTTAGTTTGAAATCTAACTAAAACGTTATCGGTGTGATATAAACGATACAATGTGAATTGCTGCCCTGGATGGGAAAATACGGGACAGTCAGTATATTGATATTGGGCTAGACGCAAGCGTATCGCCCAATATGAAACTCCTGTCTGTTCCGTAAGCGTCGAGCCCAATATAAATCTACTGACTGCCCGTATTTTGCCATACTCTGTGTCTTTTGATATCATTCCAATTCTCTAAAATGTGTTCTGTACAATTGGAAATTGAAAGTGCAATCAATTGTTATGTATAATATTCTGAAGTTCTGATTTGCCAGCTTATCTTTTTTTATCGAACGAAAAAAATGGTATACAAGTCTTTAATGACATATACGTTATTAAAGCCTCAAAATGTTCGTTCTTGGAAAATGCGTGTAATCTCAACGCAAATGCCAACAAATAATTGCATTCAACCGAAATAGCATTTCTCAGAAAAAACAACAACGAGAATAACCCTGCAAAAATAGTCTGCTTAGTTATCCCTTGTAAACTATTTGTAGATTGCAGTGTGTATTCTATGTTGTATCCGCCTTGTGACCGCAGAAGCTTAAATTCGATTCCTACTTGGAGTCTAACTAAAATATAATACACTGGTTGTGGACACATTCAAACTAATATATAAACAAACTTAAATTAAATAGTGTGTTGAAGGAAAACCACGCAATAGTTTATATGTAAACTTTGACATACTGTTTGATAAATGCAACTCTGCAATATAATTACAATTCAATGTTTGTTCGTTGATGAATAACGCTAAGGCGATTAAGCAAATACCAATCATATAAACCCTTAAATTGAAAAAATACAAGCAACCTTAGGTCTAACTTTAGCATGACTTGATTGTGATCCTCTTGGGAAAATAGCAATAAAAAAATACGGCATATTGCTTCTAAGAAAATGCGTCTCACCTGAATGCAGACACCGGTTGAAACTAGAGTTTTGGCAAATATTTCGACAAAAGTCCAATGCCGCAGTTAACACACCCCAACAGCTCATCTTTCAAGTTAGCCTCTAAAGAAATGCACACAAATATCCCAAACACACAGAGGCTATTAGAAATAACCACAAAAGGCATTTCTGACATTGCTAAATGCTTTTCATAGCAGAAGAAAAAATGAAAACTAGTAAAAGGCAATATTTCGAATGTAAAACAGAGGGTAACACATTGATTTACTGGTATGTAACCTCAATGCGACTTGAATCAACCACTGCGAGCTATGCTGGAAAGTAGCGCCTACCATAATGCTTAGAGCGTGAGTACACAGGTCTGTCAGACCGGTGTAGCTGCAAAGGTGTAATTGGAAAAATGAAAACTATTAATATGCAATATTTCGAATGTAAAACGGAGGGTAACACATTGATTTACTGGTATGTAACCTCAATGCGAGTTGAATCAACCACTGCGAGATATGCTGGAAAGTAGCACCTTCCATAATGCTTAGAGCGTGAGTGCACAGGTCTGTCAGACCGGTGTAGATGCAAAGGTGTAATTGGAAGGTCGCTGCGATTATAGAGTTGTGTGAAAACTGCACAAACATTACACTTTGTTTTATTAAATAAACAAACGGATACGCGTATTAACGAGTGCAAAACATAATACGTATATTTTGGACGATTTCTGTCATCTACTTCTTGTTAACGTATACGCAAATTCAGTAAGGAGCGATGGAACACGTTGTTTAACAGTCGTTTAAGTGTCGAATACTGGAGGTCAACTTTGAGAATGAAAATTTAAACACAAAAGCACGTTTAGAATAATAACAATGTGTCAACATTGATAACAGATCCGGGTTTTGCCACGACTAGCTTAAACTCCTCCCCAGCGATTGTAAATGGATTAATTTCCATTCATCGGAAATCACAAACATTGCCACGTGCTCATTTGAATAGTACAAACATTTTACATGTGCTCTTTTGCATGAACTATTTTAACCGCAAAACACGTGGTATACAAGTGCGACTATTGGATAATATTGCATATAGATTTGAATATGATTGTCATTTGTAGAGGCGTCTAATGTCGATAATATTCAATGTTACCCAGTTGTGGCGGTTACCCAGTTGTGATATAAAACATATCGAATAAATATCTGAGTGTGGGCTATAATTGTGTTCTTTCTTGAAACCGAGTCTGTATCTATATATTTATTGTTTTATCGATTTCAACATTTTGATTGACATAATACATTCCTTATACACCCGTTTCACCGAACTGGCTTCGTAACTGCGACCCAAACAGTCGTGTTTGTGAAAAACGCTGAAAGTCGCATTAAGAACGCCAATAATTGTTATTTAAAATTCCAAATGTTGGCTATCCGTAACACCGGCGTTCTAATGTCTGCGTCCCTACGACGACCTTACAACGTCCTTTGCGTTTATACTGTGTTTATACTGCGTCACCAGGGCGTCAACACTGCGACCATAGCGTACGCACAACGACTGCACTGCGAACACACAGCGTCCGCGCTGCGTGTATAAAACGCCCATATTTCAGGGCAATCATGCAGTGTTACCAGTGTGAGCAGCAACATAACCAAGATCAACAAACATCAATAAGTAATTGCAGTCTGAGCAGCAACATAACCATGATCGTTAAACATGAAGCAGTGTTACCTGTGTGAGCAGCAACATAACCATGATCAATAAACATTAAGTATTGTTACAAGTGCGAGCAGCAACATAACCAAGTTCATTGAACATCAAACAGTGTTACCAGTGTGAGCAGTAACATAACCACGACCATTAAATATCATGCATTGTTACAAGTGTGATCAGCAACATAACCATGATCATAAACATCATGCATTGTTAGCTGTGTGAGCTGCAACATAACTAAGATCATTGGATATCATGCATTATTACAAGTGTGATCAGCAAGATAACCAGGATCATTGAACATCGTGCATTGTTACCAGTGTGAGCAGCAGCATAACCAGGATCTTTAAACATTATGCATTTTTGCCAGTTTGAGCAACAACATAACCATGATCATTAAACATCATGCATTGTTACCAGTGTGAGCAGCATCATAACCTCATGCATTGTTACCACTACATGCTGAGACATAACCAGGATCATTTAACATCTTGCATTGTTATCAGTATGATCAGCAACATAACCAGGATCTTTACACATTATGCATTTTTGCCATTTTGAGCAACAACATAACCAAGATCATTAAACATCACACAGTGTTACCAGTGTGAGCAGCGTCATAACCTCATGAATTGTAACCAGTGTGAGTATCAATTTACCCAGGATCATTAAATAACATGCATTGTTCCCAAGGTGAGCAGCAACATAACCAAGATCAATAAACATCATGCAGTGTTACCAGTGTTCGCAGCAACATAACAAAGGTCATTAATTTAAAACATCATGCTTTGTTACCAGTGTTAGCAGCAACATAACCAAGATCATTCATTGAAAACAACATGCATTGTTACTAGTGTGATCAGCAACATGTAAACAGGATCATAAAACATCATACATTTACATTGTTACCGGTGTGATCAGCAACATAACCAGGATCATTAAACACCATGCACTGTTACCAGTGTGATCAGCAACATAACCAGGATCATTAATCATCATTCACTGTTACCAGTGTGATCAGCAACATAGCCAGGATCATTACACATCATGCATTGATGTCGATGTAAGCAGCAACATAACCAGGATCATTAAACATCATGCATTGTTGCCAGTATGAGCAGCAACAGAACCAGGATCATTAAACATCATGCATTCTTGCCAGTATGAGCAGCAACATAACCAGAATCATTTATTAACATGCTATGTTAAACGTATGATCTGCAACATAACCAATATCATTAAACAGTATGCATTTTACCATTGTGAGCAGCAACATAAGTATAATCATTAAACACCATGCAATGTTACCAGTGTGAGCAGCAACATAACCAAAACAATTAAACATCATGCAGTATTACCAGTGTGAGCAGCAACATAACCAGGATTATTAAACATCAGTCATTGTTATCAGTGTTATCAAAAACATAACCAAGATCAGTAAACATCATGCATTGCTACCAGTGTGAGCAGCAACATAACCAAGATCAGTAAACATCATGCATTGCTACCAGTGTGAGCAGCATCATTATCAGGATTATTAAACATCATGCATTGCTACCAGTGTGGGCAGCAATATAACCAGGATCATTGAACATCATGCATTGCTACCAGTGTGAGCAGCAATATAACCAGGATTATTAAACATCATGCATTGCTTCCAGTATGGGCAACAATATAACCAGGATCATTGAACATCATGCATTGCTACCAGTATGGGCAGCAATATAACCAGGATTATTAAACATCATGCATTGCTACCAGTATGGGCAACAATATAACCTGGATCATTGGACATCATGCATTGCTACCAGTATGGGCAGCAATATAACCAGGACTATTAAACATCATGCATTGTTATTATGGTGGCAAAATCACATAACAATATGTATTACGTAACTAGCATTATTATCATGGTTAGCACAATTATACTAGTGATGCTGCGTATAAAGAAGTATGTATTGTTACTTGGGCAATCTCGTACACATACATAGTTATAACACAACAAGCATTTACATGTTAACTACCAGCACAGCCATTGTTATAAGTTTCGAGTAGTTTAGCAACCGGAAATTAAATACCGTGTTTTTCAGATTAACTCACCTTATCCATCAGTCAATCATTACTGGAATGATCGCGTCTGTGCAATGTGTTTAATTTCATAAATGAAAACAACACGCCCACTTACGTTTCCGGACACTGATTACACATCTGTAAATTTATTGATGCTAATGTCTGTTTAAATGGAAAACATAATACTTAAGCTTACATCTAATTTAAACAAGTAGTTCACCAGTTTAAAGTTAAATAATAAGCATGTTTTAAAGAATTTAGTGAATGTTGCGTTCTAAATGCAAGTTATATTAATTACATCATTATTTTATTAATTGTGTTTGGGCTCTGTATCTGCCAGGCTATCTTAAATACTGCAGTTAATGTTTTGCTTGATTAATTGCTTTTAGCATGATTTACTTTGTTTGCTAACTTAAAAAAAATAGCATCATAAAGTATAATATTGATCGTAACGTTAGCCCCGTAGCACAGGAACATTAATCAACCGCCAATGTAAACGATTTTACAATATGCTTTCAAGTTACGATCCGATACAAGCTTTAAACTGTCATACAAACATCTATTTAAATGCAAGTGAGAATCACATTAAACATGGGCAAATCATGAGGTAAACTGGAATATTAAATGCATACGATAGCAGTGCGTTTGTGAACAGTTAACCAAACGTGTTTTCGGTTTATGAATCGCCCCTCCACAATGATAGATATAATTAAAAATCGATTTTACCCGCTATCTGTATGCCACTCTCATGTCAACAATGAGTCATTGGACTCTCAGTGGAAAATGATATCAACAGTGACTTCGCCATTAACATTGCAAATTTAGGGTGTGTTACGTTATGAACTTATTGCAACGTATAATGAATACAGAAAGAACGTAAAGGTCCCTATACTCGGTAAACCTTTTCAAACAATATTGGACATACTTTTCAAAACCTACCATGTTTATTTGTCTGCTACACATTTTTTCTGGTTTTAAATCTTTTCTGGAGTCTTACACGATTGTTTTCGGATAAAGCTTGTTCTGTTGTGTAAAATGTGTGCGTACATGCCCCATGCAGAGGTGGAATTAACTATACAATTATGGTATGGGGGTCGGGCAAAAACTATGGAATCTAAATACTAGTTACTATTTTAAAAACAGACTGCAGACTGAGAGCACTGGAAAGAATGAAATAATATCTAGAAATGAGTGCACAAGCTGGTTAGTTTAAGTACTTTATTTCCACATGACAGGAGATATTTGTGGTTAACTTCCTTATTATAATTATATATACACCTAACGATTGGTCCTCTTCAAAAGTTGCCATCGATCGAAACGAATTATTTGAAGAATGTGTGAGGAAATTAAAAGTGTCGCATACGACATGGTATACCATGCAAATATGTGCGACTTTATGTCGCCTGAAATTTAAACCATGAACTTAAAATGATCAAGGCGTACCATGTATATTCGTAGTCAGGCCTGCTTATTTGCGAATACATGCATGCATTTAAGTTCGTGTAAGTCTATTTGGACACAACTTGGTGTCCCTATTTGTTGTAATTACTTAAATATAATTGATCAGGTATATGAGATTGAAACGCATACTTACGATTATGTCGTTATATTTTTATTCTGAATGAAATAAAAATAGCTGTTTCTTCTTCAAACAAAACTTGTTAAACCTTGAATGGTAAATACATGTCCGCAAAGATTTATAAAGGCGTTTCAATACATGAATGCTTCAACCTGTTAATTTATAGACGCTAAGAATGAAGTGAATATGTTTATGTTGTATTCGTTGTTTTATGCAAACGAAACTATATGCAATCCCGAAGAAGTGGTTTCGTTTCACAACAAGCCACACCCATTTACATATACTGCGCCTATGATATTCATTGCGCCGCTCAATTCAATAACATGCCGACTAATTACCGTCAGTTCATACAAGTCATACAATGTGTTTTCAAACGGTGGATGTAGGTGCGCTAATGTCATGTAAACTACGCATAAGACAATAGTAAGACGAATCTAGAGAGTACGGAAATAAAATTGACAACCAAATGGTCCTTCGTTGTAGATACTTTCTTAAATGGAACGTTTGAGGAATTTCAAATAGCTATGTTATGCGTTATTTATTCGTTACTATTCAATGCAGATTATATCAAAGACATTACACTATCCCTCCAGTAGCGATAAATAATAGCCGTTTTTTGCGCTATTTCCTTTCTGTTTCCTGTTTACAAATTGAAATCCAGCAAAACTTGAAACATTGTTAGTGTGGCTAACATGTTCACACAAAGTGGTAGTCAACACACGTACGTGCTTTGGCCCGGGAATGCAAATATCAGTGGAGAGTGTAAGGTTAATCATAATTAAGCGTAACCATTTTATTTGTTTTCAGTGGTATACACATTTGGGACCTTCAGGTATATTTAATTATCCCATCATCCCGCTGGTATTGAGGAAATAACGCCCCATGTAATAAGCGTTGTATTATGTCAATATTGTGGGAAAAATCAATCGTGTGCAATATAATGACGTAATCTTGTTGATTTTATGACGTTTTATGTTTTTCTTTTGGTTTTCAAAATAGAGACGGCAAATGATGGGATACATATCATACTAGGTAATTGTTGAATGAAGATAAGTTGTTAATGCTTGGCACAAACACGTGGCTCGTGGTTCATTTTTTTAAGCCTAAGGATGGCTAAATAAATTATCGTCGTTCAACACTAACCTATATTTCTCGATATGCTGTATTGGATCACAGCTGCTCATTGAAACAGTGGACAGTGTGAAGGTTTGGACACTAAGCATGCCCTCTATGAACAAAACATGTATGCCAACTAGCAAATGATTATGCTAAATGTGGGGTGATCTTATAGTTCAGATAGTTCAATTAAATAAATACTAACTAGAGTGTGTTCTTGAAACAAACAGTTGTCTCCTCCACGCACCGCCATAACTCCGCCCACAATTCACGAACCATGACATTCCGAAGATATGCACAGCCACACTTAGCACTGAGCAATCCTGTGAAGTTTTGTCAAATTTCTGCCAGTGGTTACGGAAAATAGCACAGGGAACAGACAAATTATGTTATGTCAACAATTTAAATGGGCCATAACTCCGCCAAAATTATGCCGCCGACGATTTGCACAACTAGAATTGGTACTGTTATATCATGTTTGTTCAAAATCCGACCAGGGGTTACCGAGAACACGCGCATACAAGGTATGTTATGTGAAACATTTCAGAGTGTCATGACTCCGATAAAAAAACGACCGAAGAGGATATGTCGACGAAATACAAAACTAAACTTGGTACTTATCAATCCTGTGAAGTTTCATCAAAATCCGACCAGGGTTTGCGGAGAACAAGTACATACATTATATGTAATGTAAAAAAGTCAAAGGGCCGTAACTCTACCAAACATAAAGTTCGGTACTGATCAATCCGGTGGAGCTTTGCCAAAGAAGACCAGTGGTTACCGAGAACAAGCGCATACATTTTTTGTCAGTAGTTCAGACAAATATCCATGCATCAGGACATTTAGACATACAACTTTCCAGCACAAAGTCAATATGTCTCCGTGGGGGTACCTAAATATAAATAATACTACAAAATAAACTATACTTGTTTTCTTATTGAGTTATATTGTAGTGAGAACATATAAGCGTTGTTACTAATTAATAATTACTTAAATATTAGTAAGACGTAACAGACCGTTGCACGTTTTTTTTCTAAATTAGCGTTGTAAAATATATTTATGTTGTATATATTTTCTTCTAATGTGCACTCTAAAATGTTGTCGATAATTATTGCATAAATACAATTTTAATTTGTCTAGTAAGAGTATCTACTGGTCTAATAATTTCTCTATTAAATTTTAGCTAGCTAAAATATTCAAAACTAATGAAACCCATTATTAAGTACAAGGATAATTTTTGTAGAGCGCTGTTGTAGATACCAACACCATAGATACAATACATCGGCATACGTATAATTGCCCAAAATTAAACTGTCTTACATAGTACATATATAATGCAATTAACGCGCTAAGTCAATACGACAGTCAACCTGTAGCTTTATGAAAGCGAAGTATGTAGTGTCCTCCCTTTGTGTTGTTCTGATATCATTCCGTGTATTTATTTTTGGTTTTGTCCTTGGTAGTGTTGACTTCTCTGTTACTATTTATAGTGTACCTTATATAGAACATACCATGGGTATTTGTCAAGGTCTCTATCATGTTCGTAGGTAGTGTTAGATTACATACGCACATATTGCAAGACTGACATTAAAAGTGTGTGATTATTTGTTTCACTTGTGCAAAGGTAAGTTGATTATTTATTTGTTGTGTTGTTTTATTTTCGTGTTTGTTTGCGTCTTGTTATGTTTTGATTAAATTTAATTCGTTATTATTGTTATCAGTATTGTATATGATGGGAACTGTATATGAATTACATGTGTGGAACACATCAGGTATATGCAAAACGTACACTATTGTTAAACCACAATTATTCTCTGACATTGTTAGACCAACAATGAGGTGTTCAGTAACGGTGACTACAATACACTTAGTGTAATTAACAAATCAAAACCAGTTACTGCCAAAAGGTAGGACTTTCGATTTCCATGCATAATAGCTGGCGATACAGGTGTTATTTCTTAACTATTACACAAGTAACCGCACACTCAGTCCTTTAAACAGCTTTATGATTGTTGTGATGTGTGTTGATTTGTAAACAAATTGTTATTGTTATGTAGATATGTACATCCGACGTTCTAAAGCAGCAGTTGCGGATAAATAATTAGTGTTACTATATAATGCCAAAACGCATAGCACGAAACACAGTCGAGTGACACTGTCGAGTTCTCAAATGGCTGACGGTATTCTAAGTTCACTTTCCATATGATGCAATTGAAGTATGTTGTTATGTTTCCTCTTGTCCTGTTATTATTTGTTGTAAGGAATGATACACACTTCTGACATTTTTATCTCGAGGCTGTGTCGTTAATTCTTCTTACTATTTAAACTATTAGAACTCTCCATAAATGGTAATATGACATTTGTGTTTGTACTTCGTGGGGGGTTTACACTTTTTGTCGGATTTCTACTGCTATTAATGACTGTCGAACGCCTTGATATGTCAAGGTGTCCTTCTGCAATATGAATGGGCTTGAAGGTACATTTCTTGCGATCATGGGCTATAAGTATTCAACTTTTTAGTATTGAAATGTCCATCCTTTGATATAAGGTACAAGAAAAAGACATAAACATTCGCCTTGAAATTCCGTACATTACTTACCAATGCATTTCAGTTAAGTATATTGTTCATTTGCTTAACTCAGAAATGCATTTCTAGCTATGCCTAATATCGATATTTGTCTCGTCAACGACAATAACTTAACTCAAGTGTTCCAGTACTGTCTAGTGTAATTAAGATGACATAATACCTTTCATTTCTCGCGATTGACTGCCAAAATAACCGTTCATTTCGAAAACGTCTATCATAACCTCCAAAACACAATCTCACATTTTGTTGATCGCTCATTGATTCTTACCAGTCAGTTTTCGATATTGTAACTGTAATATTCTATAATATTTGACTGTATTATGAATAATGTATATTACTTCAGTGATTCCCATTGCTTTTGTGCTCGCCTCGTCGTGTTTACATGCATACGAAGTTTTACATTTACATAACGTTCGATATCAAAATGACCATGAATAACCCAATTGTGTTCATCTAAGAGAGATAAACCATTTAACTTAAAGACGGAAATAGCTTTTCGGAAAATTCCAATATTACGTCACCCAATGTGTGAACTGATTTATGACCAAGGACTTTTGTAACACAAGAAGACGTTCAATATAAACCTATATATGAGGTTCGTTTTAATTTGGAACGATTTAAGAAAAATGCAATGTTGCTATACCACAAATCGATATTAATTATGTGTATCCATATACTAACACAACTTTAGAATAAAGTTTACACATGTTTTCATGAAACATAAGCAATATTTGCCCTGACCAAACTTGATAACTGTATAACACATTTCTACTTTGAAATGTCTACTCACTTCATGTAGGACACATTCTATATATGTGTTCTCAATCACAGACAGTATTATCATCATACTCGTTCGCCTAGATCATCGTAAGGGCCTGATACATAACGATTATTAAATTAATACAACGTTTTAAAAGAATAATATTTGACGAATGTATAAACATACACCCCTGCCGTATTACATATGGTACTAAAAACAAACACCATGATTGATGCGTTTTATGTCGTTATTGTATCTGTGTATTTCGTATCACTAGTTATTTTAGTTGACTAAATCATGTTTATGAAACTGAAGAGAATACGTATTAATTTCAATGTTATACGGGATATTATATAATGGTATTGAATCATAAAGCCTCTATCCCTGGGAAGATCGACTTTATACAGTGCATTCCATTTTACTGTTTACACATAAAACGTACGTTTATTTAAAGGAAGTTAAATACCGTTGAAAAACCGTTGAAAAGCAACTCACTAATAAACACGACGTTTATCCACTGAATGAGTATGTACTTGCGTGTGATTGCGCATGAAAGATCAAGTTCTCGTGAACCTGGTTAATTGCTTGATTGGTCTTTGGGTGTTGTTTTTCAGTTCTTTTATATTTTGTAAATAGGCTTTTGTACAAGTCTAAACCATCTTGCAAACGCTCGGTGTTTGCTTGTAAATGTAAACATGGTTCGTTTGAGTATTTTGTTTGTGTACGTGTATAGATTGTATTTTGAAAGCGTTAACACATAGTGTGTTTGTCCGTATTTCTATCATATGGATTAAGTTTGATTCCTGTCTTTCTCACATACGTGTTTATGTAAATATATTGTATTTGAGGATACAAACATATAATCAAATATTACAACTTATAATGTATTGTGTGCATGCTCAATGCGCAATAGAGCTGTATAAACAGTCATATGCTTTCAATATTTTCAGATGACGTTCAGTTTGGCTACACTGGTACTTCTGTTTAGTAAAGGTAATTTCACAATTGTGACACACTATCAAACAGTATGCATCATCACGTAAAACAAATACTCGCTTGTGACGAAATAAACGTTGTTTTTGTACGTGAGTCGTCATGCATCTGCGCAGAAAAAAATGTCAAATTTTTGTAAATTATCGTTCAAACGGAAGGTAGAAGCATCATTGCTGTATTCGATAAATAGCATGCGTTACAGTGTTTTTTGACCCCAAAAGATATACAAATAATAATAATCGATACTACGTCTAATTTCATTTTATAGCGTATGCAACATATATTACGTATGCATTTGTTCAATTTAGAATATGCTTACAAAGAGTGTGTAACTTATTGTAATTTACGGTTCTTGTTTTTAAGGACTTGAAATACATGGTGTCGTGACGAACGGGTCGTATGGAATCAAAACCATGTCAGGCGCGGAATGTGAGTCAGGCGTGGATATAAAACTCCAGTTAAGCAACGGCATCGTAAACAATACAGTAGCAGAATGTGACATGTCCATTCGCACTTGCTACTTGGCTAATCAGTCTCTTGGACAATATTATGCAGTTTACTACACTGGTAGAGGAGCGATGTTTAGCGTCGTAGATGGCAATGCCGACACACCAGGGCCATACTTTTGCTGTGAAACCTACAACTTGGATAAGTGCGTCAAGCTAGAAATATGGCCGATGAATAAAAGCGTATCAATTACCAATTCAGAGAAGTACATTCATGAACACAGCAACAAAGATGCAGGTATAATTTTATGTTTGTATAAACATTAGTCATTCTAGTTACTCGTTCATTATAACACTTATTTAATTTTATATCACATTGACTAACATACAACTACCACTTCTACTACTACTACTATTACTATTACTACTACTACTACTACTACTACAACTACTACTACTACTACTACTACTACTACTACTATTATTACTACTACTACTACTATTACTACTACTACTACTACTACTACTACTACTACTACTACTACTACTACTACTACTACTACTACTACTACTACTACTACTACTACTACTACTACTACTACCATAACTACTACTACTACTACAACTACTACTACTACTACTACTGCTGCTACTACTACTTATACTACTACTACTAGTACTACTACTACATCTACTACTCCCGCACTAGTAATAATAATTAATAGTAATAGTACTACAACTACTACTACTACTAGTCTGTCTGTCTGTCTGTCTGTCTGTATGTATGTCTGTCTGTCTGTCTATCCGTCTGTCTATCTGTCTGTATGTCTGTCTGTCCGTCTGTCTGTCTTGAGAGAATGCCGGTGAAGTATTACCCTTTTAAAAACGTGTCAATCTAAACTTTCTATATTTTCAAATTTCAGCTATCATGTCCTCCGTAACAGCTGAGCTGCGCAACATCTGCAACGTACTAAGCGTATTAGTAGCATTTGTCTTCCTTTACGTGCTCTTTCGAATCACAGGTATAACATATACAACGTCCTATACTTTGTAATAATTATGATGAATAAAACTCGATTAAATATGAATCTCTTAAATTCTGCAGTTTGCATTGGTATATGCTAGCGGTAATCATGAATGGGCATTAAGGTTCGGTCAATTGCGGTAAAGGTATATGTAAAAGAACACACAAATCATTTAAATATTTAACGTGTCATGAAATGTACACTTTTGAGTAACTTTCCCCATCTATCATATTTCTTATCGGTACCACCGGTTAAATTCCTCCACTGAATAATTACATATGGAAAAGATCAAGCACGGATTAATATATTTAAACGATCTCATTATTAACATATATTTAAATTAATTAAGCTGATTTGTTAATACCACACTTAGCTGACACAAATGTTTCAATTTGGATCACATAAATAACAATAAATGGCACTCATGCCAAGCAAGTGTATAAGCTTTGATAATTATAAGGCGAATGCTTTAGTGGTTCATTCTTATACCTGTATTTAAAAAGAAAGTTTTCGTTTCAGCGTTATTTTGTCATGAATCGGTCCGTAAGGGATACGACCATAGCTGTCTTAAAAAGGTAAATATTATTCACATGTCATCAACATTAAAGAAAACAACATATTTAATGTAGAAAATATTAGTAGATCTGTGTTAACATAGTATAGCTTTGTATTTTATTGTATGCAGTATACTTGGTTTTCAAATGTTTTCTATTACAGTGGAAATTTAAGAATGTGGATCGCGATGTTGTGGAAGCCCTACACAACAATGAGATAATCAACAGTGATTAGAAAACAATTAGACATTTTGTGTTAAGCTCATAAACTAACAAACTTAATAGTTCAGTGCAAAGTCCTACTATTTAACGTGTTTGCAAGTTCTAAGTATTCGAGTGAGTTTAGCATCAGAATGGAGAGTGTACATGCAACTTAGTTGAATTGTCTTGAAAATGAAACACATTGCTTTGATAAGGAACGGGCTATTAACTTAAACGCGGTAATATTAATCTACTTTATCTGTGTTGGCGAAGACATTTGTTTGAGAAAGTCAATATAAGTATACATATTTACCTCTACTAAATGGCCAGAATTCACAAATATATTCAGAGGTATTCAAATAACAATGTAATGGTATATAGTCATCCTATTGTATTACCGGGATATGATATAACGCAAGTTAATGTAATCCGTTATATAATAGTGTTATGGATAGTGTGTGTTTGTAGATCAAAGACTTCCCGGGTAACAATCCCTAAAAATTCTCGAACATGTATGCCGGACATATGCATTGCGTTCCAGAAAGGTGTGATGAAAATACAAAAACTTATCAGTGTTTCTGGCGCGTGAACAGTACTACATGTATGGATGCTGTTTTATTTTTAAAATGACTATTGTTTGAGAAATGTTATGTATTTACAGTCGGCGCTTGATTAGTGCGAATTAGTTACTTATTTTGGGGTATTCAACAAAAGCAATGATGATTTGATTTTAGAAATACTTGTTTCAATTTAGCGTTCTTCATCGGATAATAAACAAGAGATATGAGTTCTTAAGACCAAATGGTCTCATAACTGCGCTAAACTAAGTGATGTTTACATGCCAACAGTCAGCTCTAAAATATAAACCAATTTCGATTATATCATGATCTGACAGATAAAATATGCCATTACAGTGGATCCTAATTTTGTTCTATACGTATGTATTTAATAATTCATAAACATGTACGCATTTTGTTAACTACCCCTTATCAAGTCGTATTATTCGCCAAAGTGCGCTAAACGCAGTATTGTTTCGTTACTGTATATACATAGTGTAGCGAAAGATCTAGAATGTTTATTCATTATATGTGTGTGCCGCAGCGCCAAGCTATTTCGCTCTGGATATGTCCCTACTTATGCTTATATTTAACATAGAAGTGTGTGTTTGTGTTTTGTTCTTGTTTGTATCACATACTGCTGTGTCCAAGGTTTTAATTTAAAGTGTGTATGCACGATTTTTCAAATCAATTACTTTAAAAATAAGCACTATAACTTTAAAGCAGAAAGATAGACATACAACTTTCGAAGGAAGCACTGACATATAAACTAAATCTACAAATCCGAGTATCGACTTTTGCATCGTTTATTCGTTTATTCGTGTTGTGCAACCTAAACTTAGTGTAGAGTCAATGTGAATACAACTGAAAACTCGTTTGTGTTTAAACAGAGCCAACTCATGCGTTTTATAAAATTGGTTCTTATTTACCTTTCTTCCACTTTGAATCAAAGTATTTGGTAATTAACTTTATCGGGCTGTTTCAATGTATGTCAATTTACTATGTACGTCGTATATTTGTCTAATTAATTAAATGAAAATACGAACCTATATGTACTTTCGGTCTGATCTGCTTAATAAAATCTTATAGCTATAACTATTCGTTTTTCCTAACTGTATTCTCTGTTTTGGAGCATGCATTACATATATGAACAGTCTTTGTATTGTTTGTATATTTTGCTAAGTAACTAAACCAGTACGCGTCTTTTCATACAAAATTCCGATCTAATTATTAAATTAGAACAATAAATGGTCAAATATCGGCCTTTTATAAAATGCTATATACATGTTAACTGATCACTTATAATTCTTACTAATACGAGTTAATGCTGATTATTAATCATGACAATAAAAAAACTTTCCAACTACAACAACATAAATTTATAATCTTTAACATTAAGTGGCATTGGAGATGAAAATGACTTTTTATGGATGACTGGCTTTCGAAGACATATTAAACAATTTTTTAAAATAAATTGAGCTGCTTGGTTTCTTCAACGTGGTAGATATTTTGATTGCATGTAAACAACACACGTTGTTGTAAATGAGATATAAAAGGATGCGCTGTCAGTAATAAATAAATTTATATGCGTTCTTGTCTAGGCCCGAAACCTATCCATGAACAACCTCGGGTTCGTTTTAGGGACTGACTCAATAATGTATTATAAGTAACATGATAATCCCTTTGCACAAAACTTTATCAGATGGGGAACAGTTGAAAATGTAGCTGGAATATTGGTAATCTCTTGTATTTGCTATATACATGTATGTTGCACTATCATTAATCGGAAATTCTAATGATTAACTGAGTAAATAAATGTTTAAAACACTAATTGAACAATGTTTTAAATAACGCGGACGCTAAGAACAAACACTAACATTACATACTTATTTCAACATAACAAATATCAAACATATTCAACAATTTGTACACATATTTGATCAGTATGCTCGCCATATACGTACTGGAAGTGTAAGCTGACTATTAAGTTAGTTAATAAAAGTAAAGAACGTCAGTGTTGTCTTATGTTAACTGACTACGTGTAGTTTCGTTGCAAATGTGATGTATTTAAAGTCGTATCATCACATGTTAAAAGGTTGTGCAATCGGTTAACATACTTTTCTAAGCTATACTATTAAAGTGTGTAAACAACAGGATCAAGATGGCCCAGGGTCGCACATCTGATTTAAATGAATCATAATGGCTTTTTCAGAGATGTTTGAAGATGTTGACAATTTACAACAAATACGAATCATTGACACGGCCGTGTTTTTGAGATCAATGTTTTTTGTTGATTTTTTGTATAGGCATAGGCAATGAACATTTCTTTGAAATTATTTAAAAAACCAGCCAGTGGTTTCGAGACTATTGTCAAAGTTTTCAATATATTCAAATAAGGCAAAGGTTCAACCCCCTGCCGTTTATTTGTTATTAAATGACAGTGATGTTTTAACTTGTTGGTAGATGATCACCCGAGGAATAGTCATGATATTTTATTTTGAAATTCAGTGGTTTGTGCCAATAACATTTTTAATATTTTCAATAAAGCCATATTATAATGTACAAAGGCCCAGAACTCGACAACCATGTTTCTAACCAATTACTATAACATGTACATATATATTGTTGGTAGAGGATCACGCAAGGAACATTTTTGTGATTTTTATTTTCGAAATAAAATAAGTGGTTTCTGACAAATAGTTGTTTAAAATGTTCAATAGAGCCATGTAAAAAAGGCCCCGCCCCTGCCGGCCGTGCGTTTAATACATTAAAAGATAATTTGATAGAGGAATAACTTAACATAAAAACATGGTTAATGTCAGTTATGCGGTTTCAGCACGCACGACGGCAACGACGGACGACGACTGACTATATACAAATCTTACCACAAAAACGAACGATTGAGCAATCTGTGCTCAGGTTTATTAACAATTAACTGATGTGTGTGTGTGTGTGTGCGTGTGTTTGTGTGTGTGTGTGCAATATTCCGTTGAAAACTGGCAAACAGGTACGTACTAGTTTTGAAAAGGAATGCAGTTCGTAAAACGTTAATGCCTCAGTTATACATTCCCGATGTGTACTGACGTTCTTGAGCCGACATCGTCCCGAATCATATATGTCAAAGTCGGGTCAATATTCTGAGACTCGGGGCTCGAAATTCAATTTCTTATTACAGGATTGAATATGCCCCGACAGCGTGCAGACAGCATTTCGACAGAATCCCGAGAGCGTTCCGATTCTTCCGAATGCGATCCGACAGTGTCCGACAGTGTTCCGACAGCGGTCCGACATTCCCGACTGTTTGGTTTTTTGTATCGTTGCGCTATCGGGACGCTGTCGGGAGCCATAATCGGGAATTTGTGACTGTCACAATACTCCTCCAGACGTGATATTTCTATATAATTTATTATCAATCCCGTTCCACAGGACATTGTTCCGATAACGTCCCGGCACCGTCCCGAATTTGAACCGACACAGCCGAATCTATCCCAGCAAAGTACCGACTATACAAATTCGGCTCAGTCTCCCGAATGTTAAGGGAAAACCTTAACTGTCGGGAGAGCTTGGCCGATCACGACAGCAAACCAATAGGCGTTCCGACACCTCCAGACAGCCTCCCGACATTGCCGCTTTTTTATTATTTGTATCGTAGCGCTGTCGGGACGCTATCGATGGCCGTAATCGGGAATGTGTGACTGAGGCTTAAACAAAATACTCCAATGTTATATTGTTGTACCGTCGCATGTGAAGCCTCAGTCACACATTCCCGATAGCGTCATGAGAGCGCTACCATACAAATAATAAAAAAGTCGGGAATGCCGCTTTTTTTTTAATTATTTGTATCGTAGCGCTGTCGGGACGCTATCGATGGCCGTAATCGGGAATGTGTGACTGAGGCTTAAACAGAATACTCCAATGTTATATTGTTGCACCGTCGCATGTGAAGCCTCAGTCACACATTCCCGATAGCGTCCTGACAGCGCTACCATACAAATAATAAAAAAGTCGAAAATGTCGGGACGCTGTTTGAAGCTGTCGGAAAGCAGTCGGTACGCTGTCCTAAGAATCGGGAATTATCGGTTCAAGCACTCCCGACAGTTAAGATTTTCCCTTAACATTCGGGAGACTCAGCCGAATGCGTATAGTCGGGACTCTGTCGGGATAGATTCGGCTGTGTCGGTTCAAATTCGGTTGGTGACGGGACTTTGTCGGAAAAATGTCCTTTCGAACGGGATTGATAATGAGTTATAAATTATATAGAAATATCACGTCTGGAGTATTGCGGCAGTCACAAATTCCCGAGTATGCCTCCCGACAGCGTCCCGATAGCTCAACGATACAAATAATCAAACAGTCGGATTCTGTCGGATCGCATTCGGGAGAATCGAGACGCTATCGGGACACTAACGAAACGCTGTAGGGATGCTGTCGGGACATATTCTATCTTATGATCAAAATTGAAATCCGAGCCCCGATGACTGAAGCATTAAGCGAATTGGGTTTACTGGAACATTATTCGATGTTCTTGCTTCTAAATTTTACGCATTCTTGAAACTAAGCAAAGGCGCACAATATTTGATTCGCGCATGTTCCACTGTTAATGTAATCATAACAATTAAAATTATATATACAATATTTGCTTAATACATTTGATTATTAGTCTTAGTATTTTCTATGACAAATACAAACGGATGTGTTCACCTTTGTTGTCATATTCTCCCCATGGGGCAGCGTTACGAGGTACTCATTATTTCATTGATCGGATTTAAAACAGTTATTTACTTGATATCGACGTGTCGTCTATATATGTTGAATTCATAAAATGATTTGTGTTTTATTCCATTGTGACGAGTGTAATGTTTAACTATATTATTTGGAAACTAAATAAGTATATAAAGCAAATAAGAAGAAAACACACGGCATAGAAATGTAATAACATGATCAATGACATTTATACAACGTCAGTGCATATTATGTGCATTTTTTTTATTTATACAATTCACACATTTTAGTAACGTATTAGTATAAGAATATAGGAATAATGACACAAAATAGACATCATCAGGAGAGAAACCCTTATTACCTTCCTTGACATGGCGAGCAGTCAAATCTCGCTCTACAACGTTTGTGCTTTGATCCTTTTTGCTATAATATAAAACTAGAACAATACGCATACACCTGTATGGGCAAGGCAGACAGCTTTTACTTAATTTAAAATGACATAAATGAGCGACGGGGAAATCGTCAACATGCCATTGGCACTCATTCTGGTATTCTCCATTTTTTCACCACATAGCATAACCTTAGTGTTATTTTCTAT
Organism: Congeria kusceri; assembly: GCA_027627225.1. Taxonomy (NCBI): domain Eukaryota; kingdom Metazoa; phylum Mollusca; class Bivalvia; order Myida; family Dreissenidae; genus Congeria; species Congeria kusceri. Next base: position 27,651,258 of record CM051026.1, on the reverse strand, counting down.
TTTCGCTGCTAGAGATAGATTTCCTTGGACATAAAATGTACAATTTGCAGAACAAGTACAATATTAAAACACACAACAAATGGTGAACATGTATGTATTGATACAGCCATGTCAATCAGCAATATATGTCAATTGTCTTATAAAGCAAATAACAACCATATAAAACAAATAAAAAACATAATTAATCAACTAATTCTACCAGGCTTCCGTATTTAAATAGCCAACGATATTCTTGTTGGAACATTTATTGAGGTAATAACACCATGAAAAGATGAGTCAATAAGTATGTTATCACATTTAAAGAGACAGGCCACTTTATAATACAATAAATTTATAGAAATAAAATTAAGGACCACAACCAAGTACCTCATCAATAAAATAATGATGGCATGTGTATGGAATAATTTGTGTAAATATTCTGTCTAACAAAGGGAACTTTTAATGTACGAAATAGTTGTTGTAGAAATAGGTTTGCAAAAAGGCTACATAACCGTCATTGCGGATACAAGTCTCACTGTATCACAATGTTAGTGGTATGTTCAAGACCTGTCAGCAAGTGAGTAAAGGTTTATATCTAATACATGCAAATACCAGATGATGGCATCCATGCATCTATTATATTTGCAAAATGTAGTAACTGCATTATGAACATAGGTTTGGTCAAAACGGTAAAACATGTTGGAAAAGGCTTGCAGTGGATTTGTCTCCGTATATGCGCATGTCTTAGTACAGTTGACTATTATGTTCAATGTTAAACGCTGAATTATCTGCAAGCACATGCCTATTATATTTGTTATATAGAAGTTTTCATTACCACATGGTTATCTAAGATTATTATAAAATTAATGGTAATACATGGAACAAAACTGGTGCGACATGCCGGAAAATATGTCTTCATTGTAAGGAACAATTACTATTATGGCCCAACATGCACATGACAGTTAAACTGGATACAGTTCTATCACGTGAAGAATTAACGTCCGGTTTCTGTGGGACATGTTTATGATTTCTTATAAAGACGTTGTTCGAAGTAATGTGTTTAAATCGTGCATGTATAATAAATCAAGCAAAACCCTGCTTAGATAACCTGGTTATATTTTCGATAAAAGTTTTTGTGAACAGAAATGCGGGTACTAAGAGTAATAATTGTTCTATTTTCTGCTGTGAAAGGTAAGTACAGAACACCAACTACAGTACTATTGCTACTACTACTACTGCTACTACTACTACATCTACTATTACTACTACTACTTCTACGCTTACAACTACTACTAGTACTATTACTACTACTATTACTACTTCTACTACTACTACTACTACCACTACTACCACTACTACTACTAAAACTACTACTACTACTACTACTACTACAATTTTACTACTTCTACTACTACTTCTGCTACTACTACTACTGCTACTACTACTACTACTACTTCTACAACAACTACTAGTACTACTACAACTACTACTACTGCTACTACTACTGCTACTACTACTACTACAACTACTACTACTACTACTACTACTACTACTACTACTAATAATAATAATAATTTAAAATAATAATAATAATACAACTACTACTACTACTACTACAAACACTACTGCTACTACTACTACTACTACTACTACTACTACTACTACTACTACTACTACTACTACAGGTATATATATACAATTAAGAACTAATAAACACACCAAAATATAGCGCTTCATTAAAGTTAACATTTTCGCCAGTAATTTCAAAATACATCCAGAAATGAAAACAAGCTCTTTATTTGAAATCAGCCTCTAAGTGTGATCTTCACTTTTAAGGTACGGACCTCGATCTTACGCGCGACACACTGTCTTATGATGGTAAATGTTTCTGAAAAGTAATTTCAAAATCCATCCAGAAATGACAGAGTTAGAGAGCGGTCACGAAAACAGATCCCATTTTTTACATATGACCTCTAAGTGTGACCTTGACCATAATGGTGAACGTTTCTGCAAAGATTTTTCAAAATCCATTCAGAAATGAGTTATAGATCGCACATTGAATGAGACGGACGTAACAACGGACGAAAGGGTGAACGGAAGGATGGACGGACGGACGGAAGAAAACGCGCAAACCTATTGTCCCAAATCGGTTTCTCCTGTAGGGAAAAAATATCATACTCATAATAATAATAATAATAATAATAATAATAATAATAATAATAATAATAATAATAATAATAATGATAATAATAATAATAATAATGATATTATTTCAGGGTCGGTTATACCACAGATTGACATTGATGTTTTTGCTGGGCCAACACTACATATATCCTGTATGTTTAATAGCACTACATCGGGCCTAGCAAAAATTTATCGACTAACAGGCTCAACTTTCGAAGCAGTAGTAAAGGTAGAAAATACTGCAGAAGAGTGCAAAGTAACCCCTTATTTGCCACCAGCAACGGTTAAGTGTGCTTGTATATTCATCAACTATGTGGTGTGTAACATTACTGCACCTAAACGTTTGAACGATGTTGGCCAGTGGAAATGTGCAACATTCATCAACAATAATCTGGTTTATAGCAATGTCGCTGTCGAACCACGAAAAGGTATGAGCCCTGATACATTTACATTATGTCGTTGTTAATAAAATGAAACACAACTCTATTGTATCTTGTTATTTATATCGAAGCACGTTAATCAGACAGAAAACACAGAGCAAAAATGCACGACCCTCGAAGTTATATGGTTAATACTTATGTGTTTAGCATGTAATGACATATGCGACCGCAGGTGTCGTGTGCTTTGTAAACGAAATACACTATATGTTTCAGGAAGAACAAGCACATCATTATTAGATGTGACACGCAAACAGACAAGTAGTTGGAAGGCAGATGATAATACTACGGAAGATGATGGATATAGTAATACTTGTTCTTGAAAAATCTGACAAATATTCCTTAAACTACGGTGGCACAGAGGTGACATGCACTACTCTTTTTAATCTAGTTCCCACGATAAATAAACTCGAGGAAACGAGATACTAACTGCTGGGATAGAAATAACTATGTCAAGGGAACGATTGACAATTTAGTGGGAACGAAATACTAACTCGAGTACCTTGCAACAACATGATCGTTTTTGTCGGCCATGGTTATTTTAAAATACATATATACGGAAACATTTGATTGGTTCTCTAACTCTCGGGAACGAAATACTAACTCGTGGGAACGAGATAAGAACACGACTTAGTATCTCGTTCACTCGACTTAATATATCGTTCCGTCGACATAATATAGCGTTCCAAAGAGTTAGTATCTCGTTCCCATGAGTTAGTATCTTGTTCCCATGAGTTAGTATCTTGTTCCCTCGACTTAGTATCTCGTTTTCTCGACCTAACATCTCGTTCCCACGAGTGAGTATCACGTTCTCACGAATAAACATATCGTTCCAACGAGCTAGTATATTATTGCCACGAGTTAGTATTTCGTTTCCACGAGTTAGCATCTTGTGGGAACGAGATCAAAAAGAGTAGTTCATGTCCCTCTGTGTCACCGTATCAAGCTGAATACTGTGACATAGTTTTTATTTCGTGTTCCATGTTTATGTGTTGTACAAAAATAATAAAACATTGTGTTTTCAACTCCAGTCCACTAATACAGTGCTTAAGGTCGTTATTATGGCGTCAAATTTGTATTTTGAAATATATTTATGCATTAGTATTTGAGTTTAAAACGTACATGAACCACGTTGTAAATCATATATTTGCAGTTCCGCTTGCATACATGACTATTTTGAAATGTGTACGACAAATTTATCTTACATGTATTCATTTAAATACGTACGTCTTGATGTAATGTAACACGGTGCAATATATAATATACTTTTATTAATTGTTACCCAGGTACAAGTGAAAGTACGGTGCCGACAGATGATATCTCGACAACATCTAACCAGTCGTTCAACTCGTCTGATGAATTGTGGGAAACCACATCGTCTTACAATGTTATCAACGGTGAGATAAATATAAAAAAATGATTACATGACCGTGTATGAATCGCTTTGCGAAGGTATCGTGCTACCTGTGTATATATGATTTAAAACAACAACCACTGTTTTTGTAACACATTGTGGCAATAAATCATACACGCTCGTTCTACAGAATTAGCATTTAAATATAAAAATAAATATATTGCTTTACGAAATATTTAATGTTTATAAGAGAAATGTGATTACTTTTTTCCATGTTTAACAATATGGCAACATATGTTTTGAAATAACACTGTACTTTTCTGTTCTGGCAAATAGGGACCAGTACAACATCGTGGTTCTTGGGTGAAATCTCGAAAGTAATAAACAACACAGACAAAGATTTAGATGACCTTTCGGAAACAACGGTGTCTCATTCCTTCCTCGATGGCAAGATTAATAGCGTTGACACTATTGTTGTTTAAATGTCGTTCCATTTTCTTTATTTTAAATGGCTTATAAATTAGTAGTATACTAATTAACTGATTTAATGTTAACACATTTGGGCGTTTGACAGTGAATGTTTTCTACTACAATGCATTATTTTGTTTTATTTGCAGATAGTTTAAATCAAAAGTTCATCATCATCAGTGCCTCAGGTGTGTTGTTGCTTCTCGCAGCTACATTGTTTACGTGTGTTTATAGACGATACCGGACACACCCAGGTACAATATGGCCTTCAAGTATATTGCTTTATGCTTGTTAAGTTTGTAATTCATAAATTTCCAAACGTATCTTAATAGCTGTTGCATTCGATAGATTGAGAATATTTGCCACGATTACAAATAACCATACAAACATTACTTTAATCGTGATAAACATATGAAGTTTATATCATATGTGTAGAATATATATATACTGTTCGTGCATTAGCAAATTCAATAGAGTAAACAGTATCCAATGCAATATTTGTTTGGTGACTGAATATATTTATCTTGTAGTTGCTTGCATTGGTTTGCATTGTTAAGATTGAAATAAATTATGCAATTTATAAAGGTGGACACGCATCTTTATAATCAATTGTAGCGTCTTGACAATGGGCATGCTATTCTTTTAGAAGCTGTTATTCTATCCTTTGATGACACCGCTATCGTTGCCCAAATCAGCGGCAAAGTGGGATCTTCTGTAGACATGCTCGAGCGTCAACCCTCAACAGTTGACAACTACGAACGCATCCCGATGATGATCATGTCACCTATGGCTGACAGTTTTCCACTCTCAGCCGACACATCCACACAAGGTGACGTCATTAATTTAGAGACAGAACCAAGATGTAAAAGTGTGCACTATTATGAAACAATCCCAGATGAACCAGACGCAGATGTGCTAGCTTTTAATGGTAAGATGCCAGAAATATGAGACATAGTCTAATCGACCATGTTTGACGTTACCTATGAAGTCTACAAAATAAATAATGCTATATAATAATTATCTACGTTTCACACGTAGCCTAAAACGTATGCGTCACCTGGGCATGAATATGCAAATACGTTTTTTTAACGATTGCATACTTAGTTTCGGCTTGCGTTTAATATGTACATTAATATCGACGACTGTTTTTTTGTGAGACCCTGTTTACATATTACATAACACCCACTGAGTTCACTACATGAATAAAATAATGACTTTTATTGTAGACGAACGGCACGAATCTGAGGCACAGGCGTATGTATTAGTATTTTGTTTTAAATTGCAAGAAAAAAAAAACATTAAAATGCTAACGATTGCCCCGTAATCGCGACCGTTATTATAAATTATAATTGTCAAATACATATTCGTTTTAACTTAAAAGATGCGACCCCTAGTGTTAACAGATTATGGATAAAACTGTGCCAACAATGGTATACAGTAGCCATATGTAAAAGTTATATTTCACAAAGTGACCAGTCGAAACAGTAATAATACAAGTATGATATCTTAATAAATAACAGGAGTTTCACTGTCATGCTTATTCTAATAATTGTGCAACTGACAATTAAGCTTTGCCTCATCCATTACATCAATAACTGATGGTTATTAAAAAAGTCCGAAATTTAATACATGGTGTGTGCTAAGTTAATTAAGTGGGTGTGGAATTGATATAATCAAATTGTAGAAACTATGGATGCAAACGACAGTTGGCTTCATTATACATTTCGCATTCTTAACCTACGTGTACAATTTTTCTAATTGCATCATTTGTGTTTCTGTAGAACTGAAACGGTACGTTACGAGAGTCTTCTTGGAACGAGAGTCGACGATAAATCACAGTACACCACCTTAGCAAGCAGCTAGACTCCTCTCATTCCATGTCAGATATGGATATCACAGTTGTGTCACTCACTACATGTATACTGTATTGTATGCAATTGAATAAGCCCTGTGTGAGTGTTTATTGTATATTCTTATTTAATCACGGAGGAATATCACACAATCAAAATCATTTTTGGTCAGTATCACACAAGCTTATGCGTATAGTTTAGTTGTACGTTCTACGCCTGACATCCTTGTTTAGTGCAAAAACAAAGACGTTTTATTAAACTAAAACGTTCTTTAACGTGATATCAAATATATGTGTATGCACTTTCTTCAATTTAAGGTATAACTAAATTATACGCACATCATCAATACATTGAGCTCATATAAAGTACGGATCTATCATGTGGTTGTCTCAAAGAACTGTCCTAACAAAGATCCGTCTTACGATCTAGGTGTGAGTCGGTGATGGGATCGCTATTTAAACACCGAACGAGCTTCATGCTTATGCAAACATATCGAATACTGTTAAATACGTCTCCTTGCGGACCAAAGGTACAAAAGTCAACTCGTAAGGCGCCACTTGAAGAGAACTAGGAAATTAAAGAGTCAGCTTTATTGAGAGTCATTGACATCGCACCAAGTAATAAACAATTGAATGCGCAGTATGTGCTACATGTAACTTCACACATGTGTGCACACGTGTGTCAACTGGTAATTTCCGGTTCTGAGAGTGTCTGAAGGCGTCAAGTATGTTACTTGGTCACAAGTCTCATTAAATACATGTTCACATATTTATCGACCTTCCTGTCACCAACTCATTTAAATAATACAGTCAGTGTAACTGATGGAAATGCATAGAGAATGAAAGAACGTTTAATAAAATGGACAATCAACTGAACTGCAAATACGTTGTCAAAACTGTATTTTAAGTATGCAGAAACAGTATCATAATAAGTAGAAGAAACTGTTAATCATTTCTTTACATTTTAGTAACATTTGTGATGATCATTTCTATTGAATTTCCGTTAATTCGCACAAAATTGCATACACAAAGTCTTGATAAATAGCACTGGCGCAAACTGTAAATTAAATCATGTTATTTATTGTCGTCAATGGCCCATCACAATCACCAATTTATAAGCAGTACATCCTGACAATATGTTAATCTCCTTGTTAGGATTTCCCACACGATTTCTTAACGACATGTCGGCATACCCGACAAAACACCCCCTCCCCGCGACAAAATGCTCTCGACCCCCACCCCTGATGGTTCCAAACCCCCTGCTTATCCTCCTAAACCCGAATCAGATTGCATAGCATTTCAGCCATGTGTTTCTTTGAAATAATCTGGTGGAACTGTACATTATATATTGTATGCGGTAGTTATAATAGGCCCAATATTCAAAAACAAAATATCGCAGCTAAACGTTATGCCCTGGCGCTGAAATTTTTATTGATGTCTGTATATGATATGTTGAGAAATATCTAGGACATGCATGGTCACTACATTTATATTATTCTATAAGCTTTAATCAAAAGACCACTACTTTAAGAATAATCATTGAAGCGAAATGTTCTGATACATTGAACATGGCACCAGTGCCGTCATTTACAATGTGCGTGTGTTACGTAGATGGAACATAAGCTCCATGAGCAGAACTCGGAATAAATAAATCTAGGGTCAACGCCTTGTAAAGGTCAATGTAAAGTACGATGAGGATAATATTGACGTGTTGCTATTGATAAAATACCACAACATATGTTAATACTAACATATTTTAACATTGCATTTCGAATTAAATAATGGCGAAATAGATGACAACATTTAAATATATGACTGAATTGCCAGTTGTTAAAAGTTGAAACAAGAAGTACGGCACAGTGAAATATAATACGATATGTCTTAATTTGTATATATAATAGATAAACACTAATGCGAAGTATTAGCATCTTATCTTTAACGTCGTGTATATCAAACCTCGGCCTTAATAGCAGTAGTTGATACATATTAGATGTAGTTACAAACATTAAAATAACTAATTGCTATACGATGCTAAACCCCGAATCCCACAAAATGATTAACACTGGATACTGATAGCAACATAATACGATATTTTAATTATCATAACAGCATCATTATCATTTACAGTTTTAACTTTCCAGTTCTCTATCAACTATACTAAATAATAGTCAAAAGAAATACACTAACATTTGTAATGATAACTGCATGTGTTATGCTCATTATTGGTGTAACGCTTTTGAGTTACTGTATTCTTAATTTGAGTAAACCGTAAGAATATACATTGATATATATCTAAGCCTTTACGGTGCACATGTAAAGCATTTTCCACCGAAGCTCAAGTGGCACACTGTTTACATTACTGAGCGAAATCGTTTGCAAGTAACGATACTTAACGCAACACTTTTTGTCCACTAAAAGCTGTTATCGAATTAGCGTGTTTATTAACCTGAACACGGGTCCCTTCACATAATTATCGGTGGTATTTAACTCACAAGATATGTTTAAATGAATGTTTACATAAATAATGCAGTCGCTAAATAAACATTGTGTTTCCGAAAGCAAAACTATTTGAATACAATGGCGATTATATTATAGGAAGTTTTGTAAGTAAATGATGTTCGTGTTATTTCACAAACTGAATGATAGCATTACAAGTTAACACATCCGAATAGTATTTACGAGTAGAAATGCCCAGTTGTTATCACAACCACTTTAACTCCCCCTCAGCTATTGATATCTGGGGCAATTTAATAAGCAATACAAATGAATGTAAACGGGTATAAGGGAAAATAACTCGATCATAGCTCGTGCAGTAAACGTTTCATCCATTGATCGGTTTGTTCCCCTTAATTGACATCAGCACGTTGTAACATCGATTTCGCAGTTTCAATACTGGCGAATAATAAGGGAAACGCAGCTGTGCAAACGCATTGCACTTTACCTCCGTGCTATTACATGTTTTAATTCGAATGAACTCTTAAAAGATATGGTGTATATTTTAATATGAAAAAATATTGTTAAATTTGTAATTGAATGTTGTGTAATGAATGAAATATACGTATATCCAAGCAGCGCAAATACATGTGGATATTATTTGTTAATTTTCAGAATTTAAACATAGAAGATGTGTGCAATAATGATAATATCATTGTGACTTAATGACAAATAGCATGTGCATTGTGTAATGTTAACTTATCATTTAGCCACCTCCCCAAAACAGAAAACCAATGACACATTCATCGACTATTTGTGCACATCCAAACAAGAATGTTCGACCAAACACATTATTTCCATAACAACAGACGACAATAAAGGCTTAATTTGTCTTCCGGTCTGTTCACGCGATTTTATAGATGAATTTCAAAGCGATGGCCGCAATAGTCGTAGGATATTTAACTTGGAACATAGGGACGTGTATGAACATACCGAATTTGAAGAATAGCGCATTACTAATACAGCGTAAATGATAAAAAAGCCAGTTATAAAACTTGTAAAATAGTGTTTTCTCCTTCAAGTCACTAGTGACAAACATAGTTTGCATCTTGACTCCGTACTCAGAAGTACGTTCATGTTGTAGTAGGAGTATAGGAAGTAGTAGTAGTAGTAGTAGTAGTAGTAGTAGTAGAAGTAGTAGTAGTAGAAGTAGTAGTAGTAGAAGTAGTAGTAGTAGCAGTAGTAGTAGTAGGAGGAGGAGGAATAGTCGTAGTAGTAGTAGTAACAGTAGTAGTAGTAGTAGTAGTAACAGTAGTAGTAGTAGTAGTAGTAGTAGTAGTAGTAGTAGTAGTAGTAATAGTAGTAGTAGTAGTAGCAGTAGTAGTAGTAGTAGTAGTAGTAGTAGTAGTAGTATAGTAGTAGTAGTAATAGTAGTAGTATTGTAGAAGTCGTTGTAGTCTTGTCATAGGGTGAGACAATTGTGCAGCAAGTTCGGGACTCAAACCCGGGACCCCTCGCTATCAGGACTCTCTGGACTGGGCTAACCGGGCCGCCACACGACTTCTCCCCAAGCGACCAAGTTCATGCAGAGAAATAGAACGTTGCACATAGCTTCGCAACAACTATCCCGGTTGCACTTTCTGCCGTGGGGCCTATTTGGGTCTCCCATCAAGGTCCCATTTGTGTTTGCCCATAATGGTCCCATGTTGCGACCACATGTGTCCCATGGTAGACCCATATTGTAACCCATATGGGACCCAGGTAAATCCCGGTTGCACTTTCTTGGGTGGGGCCCATATGAGCCTCCCATCAAGGTCCCATCTGTGTTTGCCCATAATGATCCCATGTGGAGACCACATGGGTCCCATTTAAGACACATATTGTTACCCATATTGGGCCTACGTAAATCCCGGTTGAACTTTCTGAGGTGGGGCCCATGTGGGTATCCCATCAAGGTCCCATCTGTGTTCGCCCATTATGGTCCCATGTTGAGACCACATGAGTCCCATTTAAGACCCATATTGTTACCCATATGGGACCCACGTAAATCCCGGTTGTACTTTCTGGGGTGGGGCCCATGTGGTATCTCATCACGTCCCATCTGTGTTTACCCATTATGGTCCCATGTTGAGACCACATGGGTCCCATTTAAGACCCATATTGTAACCCATATAGGACCCATGTAAATCCCGGTTTCACTTTCTGGGATGGGGCCCATATCGGTAGCCCACATGGGGCCCATTTATAAACACTCAAGGGGTCTATATGTGTCCTATCTGGGCCTGCTTGCTGGGAGACTATCGTGCAATATGCACGTGAGCGCGGCATACTGAATCGCCACACTGATTTACAAGATCCCCAAGTCAACGGCCTCCAAGTGGATGAAGTTAGACTATATCCAACAGACGTCCGCTACGGGTAAGCTGCCAACGACAGGACGGCCTCTGTCCTACTCAAAATACATCTAATAACAGCTCCTTGCGTTCGTTCTTAAACATCGAGACATGCAGCTGTGTGTCATTATGGATGATTTGTGTAATCGAGCAAAGGGCATGGCGGGAAGCCAAAAATCGGAGTTCAAGGCAAGCCGACATTGGTTTATGAAGAAACACAGCTTGACACTCCGCTTTAAAACAACCATGGCTCAGAAGCTCCCGGCTGACTTACAGTTAAAGCTATCAAGCTTCACGATAACATAGTGCGCATGGACGTTGAATAGGCCGCGCATTCAGAAAACGAAGAAGACATACAGTGCAGCATTGAGGTTGATGATATTGTTCCCATGGCAGAGCTTATTGGCAATGCCCGAGAAATCTAGCGCATGTCAACATAGCCTGTATCGTACACATTGATGTGCTTAACGGTTGAGTTCATGGTGTAGACTTTGCCCGAGACAGTGATGTGCTGTATGAAATTGTTTGACACTTTGTTGAATATGTTATTTTTTCATTATTACACTAAGACAGTTTTATAATTTAAGAAGTTCCATGAATTATTTAATATGAAAATCATTTTACGCACATGAAGTAATACATGCATTACATTTTTGAAAACGGTAGTCTTTACAGTTTTTATTATATAAAAAGGGGTTCACTCGTATTGTATCATTAATTGCAGCATATCTATTGCAATTTACGGTGCAATCGGTCGCTATCGAACAGACGTACAGTAGATCTATACTGCTCGGATTACATTGGGATCGAGAAATATTTGTTTTAAAATGGCAAATTGAAGACAAATTACCATAATATTTTTGTGTCCCAATATTTAGAGACAAGACAAAAATCAAATTCTAAAAGTATCCCAATATTAAGATATTAATCAAATAATTATTTTTCGAAAAATAGGGTTATCCCATATTTAGGGTGTCCCAATACAAAGGGTAAACACGGTAATTTTAGATAAAATTGCTATTACAAGAAAAGCATTAAATTATTGTTCCATCCTCATATGTAAGAATAACCCCCAGTAAATAATCGATACCCAGCCTACAGCGCTATACTGAAATATATAGGGAACACATATTTAACTCATCTTAACTTTATTATCTTTTAAATGAAACCTAAGGTACAAATCGCTCGATTAAATTCAATATTTGTTCAATGCATGGGTAATTTTTTTAAGTATTTTAAAGTTTAAAGAGAGTCCTTTTTAAGCTTTAAATTGCTAAACATCTCAATTTACTTAATATTTCTACTGCTAATCGGTATTTTTTGGTTAGTTTTTACACCAAAGTTTTGAAAGTTTTGCTGTGCTATTCGAAAAGTATTCTCCCAAAAGCTTGTGTGCAAGTAGTTTCACCAAATATAATATGTATATTGTACAATATATAAATTTCTTGAAGGTAAACAAATATATTATTTTACTTCTTTTTGCGTGTACAATTAGTTTCTGTTGTACCATTTTGGTTTCCGTCAGACTTCGGGATTCTTTGCGATTTTTGCCCGAGGGTGACCAGATCAATTGATAAGAATCTGTGTTCGTCTCGGTGCAAGTGGTTTTATGGGGTAATACAAATGGACCTTTTACATAAAAAATGTGGGTTAACCTAACAGAGTATTTGAAATGAGGTTTCTTACCAGTTTCATACATAGAAGATCAAACCAACATTTAATGAAATCTAAACCTTTTAAAAACCTATTTAGTGTACTTTCAGACAGAAGGTTGACGTTGTTAAATAAAGAATATATTAGATTCTTTACACATGTATTTTATGAACCTTTTTTATTTTCAACGTTTCAACATGCCTGTTACTGCAAATAAACTGTTTTGAAGAAACATCAGCTGATAGTTTGACCCTTCTTCAGGCCCAATTTCAGCGGTCAACTAACTCCGATAAGATTGTATTACGGTATCATAAAGATTGCTATCTGAATACCACGACTGTTATCAGGGATAATCTGGTCAATTATGGAGGGATTATATGTATCAATAAAATGAGAAAGACACCTAATCAATTCATTTAAAGTTTATAATGCGAGGCAAATAAATTTGGTGGTTTTAAATAGGATAAGCACTAATGATGATGAACAACTGAAATAACTGAAGAAACTTCGTTTTTGATCAAACCTGAACAATATATAGTAACAATATACAGCTTTTTAAACAACACAACATTACCTCTCGAAATGGCAAACAGGAAATTCTAGGTCTACATGTTTGAAGAATTTTACTGAAACATGGCTGTTTTATTAAAACTTCAATGTTTTATTTGGGGAGTTTCTTTAAATTAAATTCTAAAATATTTTAACATAAATACAAAGCAATAAAATACAGTGATATTGGTCATCCTCGTTTTGATTTGTGTGTATTAGACACCATTTATATACAATTAAAAAAACATTCAACTGATTTCAGCAACTTCATCATACAGAAGTACGATTCCTTAATTTAATCAAATGACGCTCTATTCAATTAATTAATATGCACATAATTATGTATTGTTTGGTATTATTATGAATCTACAAATCAATTAAATTTTACATTGTTAAGAACGATTTTTGCGGCTTAATATTGCAATTTAAATTATCAGTTATGGTATGTTCGCCTAGCGCCTATATGTTATGACCCCTATCGATTGAAAGCAATAAAACATCGGAAAACGACGCTGTGTTTTGGCAACGATCGGCTGCAATCGCCGATGCGGCTAAGTGGATTATCGAATTTTCAATAGCGCACCTGAGTAGCGGTTATTCTTCCATATGACATGGGTTCGAACCTCACACCTTTGGATCAAAAGTCTCACGCGCTATCTCTCAGCCATTCCGATGTCCAAACTAGACAATTTAAACGAACACAACAGAAACATTCCAAATTATCCCATCCTTAAGCATTACAAACACGTTATAATTTTATCAATTTAAACTAATGATAACTCATTAATGAAACGCAATTTACAGTGTATGCATACAGTATATGTATATGTCTACTTCTAATATTGAAATATAAAGAAAACTGCCCGGCCCCTGGGCACTGTCAGCCATGTTTTATTAACGAAACAAAATAGTTTAAAGAAATTTGGTCGAGGTTCATCTAAGGAACATTTCTGTGAAATTATTTTGAAATCCAGACAGTGGCTTCGGTCAGGAAAATTATTAAAGTTTTTAATATATGCATATTAGGAAAACTGTCCCGCTCATCATCATAATTTGAAGACATTAGGTAGAGGGTCGGCCATGGAACATTTAATTGAAAATATTTTGAAATCCAGCCAACGTTTTATGACATAATGTTTTGTAAGTTTACCAGTTTTTAAGATTTTGGATGCCATGGATTTTTACATGAATTGAATGAAAATGTTAAAGAACCATCATAGGAACATTCCTGCCTAGTTTGGTTTAAATCTGCCAAGCTGTTTCAGAGTTTCAGAGTATAAGTTGTTTAAGTAAATTGTTGACGACGACGGACAACGACGGACGACGACGACGGACGACGGACGGTGATTGACCAGAAGAGCTCACCTTTGAGCACTTCGTTCTCTGGTGAGCTAAACATAGGATTTCGTTGCGAACATACCGGCCATAACGTAAACCCGACTACTTTCCACCCAGGTTTTCTTGTTATTAAGGTAAGATACCGTGTTTATTCGATGCATGTCATATATTAAGTAGTATATTTTATTTTGTAAAAATACTACTATTTCATTTAGTAACCATTCTTAACATTAAAATAGATAGCGATGAAAAACGTCCGTTGAGGTTTAAACATATTTTATGGGAGCCAACAAACATTTTACGTTCGAATTACAAATTACTTTCAAATTGGTTTGCTTAACGAAGAACCCTGCGTTTAAAACTGTTCATACTTAACTATGTTCAGAACATATTATGTCGCAAATATAGAAGAAAATCTATATGTGTTGTTCATATTGATCCATCCTAGGATAGATAATCAATACATATTACGCGAACGCTGACCATGCACTTCATCATCTCAATCTTGATCATTGTTATAGTTGTAAACGAAACTAACCGTAATCTTTCAAGTACACAATAACAACCGTCACACGTGTTGACATCGGTTATTTCCCCATTCAGAGTTTCCAGCGAACACATTGAATATTGAAAACACAATATAATCCGCAACAAGTGCTGACTTTATCTGTGTGGCCTCGGCATTTTCACATTCAGGTTTTATCAAGCGCGTGATTTCGTATTTTAATATTCCTTTTGTAAAGTAGTTGGTGAATATAACTCAGTCAGTTTAACCGCTTTATTTCTGTATGAAGATTGGAGATTGTGTAGTGTAAAGCTGAAACGTCACACACAATGCAAATCAATAAAAACAAGACATATACTGTTCGGTACATAGAGATGTTTCCATCTAACAACAACACGTACCAATATGTCAGTTTAAGCTATTAAATATCGACATTAAAATATAAATATTAGAAAACATGAACTCTACTAATGACAATCCTCTTTTTATAATAACATTTTAGCCAATGCCTTAATGTATACTATATGTTTAATATATATGTATATAGGTACTGATTAATCTTATGAAACTGAACAGCCATACAACTCCGTGATTTGTGTAGCAAATATTCTGATTCAACAATTCTAGAAAAACAGATGCTCGTGACACTACATTAAATTAAAAGTATATGTGTTGTTTTGTCAATTTCGTATAGTTTCTGTGTATAGGTAATCAGTCACACTTGCGATAAATAATGCTCATATATGTTGTTGAACCACTGACTAAGTGTACGGAATATGCGTATTCGTAACGCAAATAAAATTAAATACTACGTATTCTGTTATAATCACAACAATAACTAATGAATGATATGTCATAGTGATTATTTTAAGTTGACATTTAAACCACGTTGACTTCAAATAGTCAACCCCTCGATTTCTGAACAAGCAACCCTGCGGCCCGGGAAGCACCGTTTAAAGCTCAGATGCTAACACATATCGTAGAGTTCTGCTCAGAATTGAGAGAACCTTTAAATCTGTTTTCTTGCGAAAATGACAGGCTCACGTCAGTATGGGATCTGATTGCCTGACGCATTTACTGGCCTTTACATACCAGTGAAAAGAGAGCCACCTATCAAGTATTCTTACGGAATCTTAATATTAATCAACGAGAATTCCCGAACGCTTATTTGTGGCTAATTTACGTGAACAAGAGCGTTGTCAAGCAATGTATGTTAAAGAATCAAAATGCTTTAAAATTAGCTTACTTCAAACAATAACTTATTTAGGAGCGCCGAAGTCAATTACTGTGTTGTTTGCATGTCAAAACTTTCAACAAAATGTGGCAATTGATACATGTTTTATGAAAGAAACGGCATGAAAGTGTACGACTGATAGGACCCCAACCCGTTCGTCTCATTATGAACAATTGAACATTCAATACTCTTAGACTGGTAGACATATACATTTGCCAATATAAGAAACTTAACTAAGATCAAAATCAACCATAACACACAACTTAACATTTTGCTATTTGTAGATCCCGACATTTGAAATTTATTGGAACAGTTTTCCGAACAGTGCATGCATTCATAATCGGATCACTATCAATAATGCATTAAGTTAAAACTAGTTAAACCTCAACAATAGAACATGTTTTGATTAAACAGGAAACATTAATTTATATAACATTGTCATAATTCAACATAAAGCAACCATCTTTAACACGTACCTCCGTTTACTCAGGATGAAGCGTTTATCATTTGTCATGTATGTATGTATGTGTGTTACAGAATCTTTAATAATGAGTTATAGTGCAATTAGCCGCATTATGGTATAAACAGAGAGGAGTGAGATGCATTGACATGGGTCAACAATTAGTTAAAATGCATTTTACTAATAATGGTTGATTTGTCGAACAGAGCGGTTCCTCCAGCACCATCTTGTTCCACATCAGTCGTTTCTCCGTATAACAAAGTGAACAACAAGAACGTTATCGGACAGACACTAGTATCAGCGTCGATATAATAGTTATGACAGTCATGTGAAATGTAATGAGCGATTTTATCGGCCGTAAAACGTTTTATTGGACATTTTAGACTCGTAATCATATGTTATAAACATCAAGTTAACTGTATTGCTATGAACTCGTAAAAAGAAGTATATCCATGTGTTGCATATATAATTATTTTTGTCTCTCAACAGCACACAACGTTGTACTGAAATCTAAAGGAGAGAAACAAGGTTTGTCACTTTTGAAGCCAAACTAAATAGTTAAGGTTTGCATTAATAGTAGTCCACATGCGTGAATGATTTATTGCTATCAACATAGGATATGTCATGTTTGTTTAATGAACTCTCATAGGCGAAATATATACTGGTTACTGTTTATAAGTCACCACGATAGAAACAGTAGGCAAAATATGATTAATGTTTGTTTAATATTTAGTTATACATTTTAGTGAATACAAGCATACTTGTCTCATGTGTAGATCCTGCGGACTTACACGCAGACAGCTCTTGCGTATGAAGTCCGGTTGAGTCGAACATGTGTCATTGAGCAAACAAAACAACCTCACACACTAATATTAGCAAGTGTTTAGCTGTGTATTGTGACAATAAGCGTCATGTCGCTAGGTGAATTGTAAACAATGTAAAAATGTTGATTGATCTACATGCATATCTTTATTTGTTGGTTTGATCTACTTGTAAATATCGTTATTTTTTTTGGTTTCGACTATGTGTACGTACATGTGTATATATAGTATGCTTATGATTGAAGCAGAGACACAATGTTGTTGATTAATTACATTCGCTTGAATCATTTGTATCCTAGTTCATACATTTGTAAAATACAGTATACGTGAATAAGAAATAGTTGTAGAAAACTTTGGCCAAATTATGTTCGTTATTTAACAAGCCCGCAGAACGAGGTTAAATAATTAACATACTGAGGTCAAAGGGTGCTACAAGTGTTTTATACCATATTCGCCATATTCGCCAATAACATCGCAAATTTCTATACGATGCCGATCCCATGAGCAGTTACTTGACGTCACGTGATGTCTTACATGCTTGGCATCTGTGTCGTTTCTAAATTTAGCGCTGTCGCAAAGTTACGTGATGCGATGCGAATGTGCAAGCTTACAGTGCATAAATGAGCGTGTAAATTACAACTAAATTTCAATATACTGCAAGCTACGAATTGCACGATAAGCTTGCATATTAGGCTCAGCCCACCAGTAACCGTTCTAATATCACAGTTATTGAATACAAAACCTCTCGGAAATCTGATATAAAGTGTGATGGAAATACTTGCACATGTAAATAGCACAATGTGTTTTTATATCAAATGTTAGATCGTTCTTAGAAAAATCAAAGTAGGACATGTTTAAGGTTGACCTATTGTATGCTGCAATTATCGCTCATGTAATACCTTTGCAATATCCATACCACAATTTGGAAAAAACAAGTTGTAGTATTCAGCAGCGAAGCTTGTTAAGCCCCGCCTTGATCCATGTTTGGCAAATGTTATGCTTGTTACATTGTACATGCTATATTGTTTTAGATGATTTGTGATAGTCATGAGATTGTAAGTATAATTACTAATTTATTGTAAATATACGTATTATTGGCAAATCTATCTTGTTTATGATATTCACCATCCTGGAGTCATGACATGCAATATTGAAAGGATCACCCTATATATGTGTTTATACAGAAAAACATATTGATTTTCGTCAAGATATAAGCAGCTGATGAGCAACGCTAATTTAATGGGACAGTGTCACAGTTTGGGGTTGGAATAAACTTTCTCTATTCATTTATTTTTTAAACAAGAATTTGTAGAATCTATAGAAAAGTTGTGTCTGTTATGCTTCTTTGGTTGCAACATATAATAATTTGGATTTGTTTTGTGAAAAAAGACTAGGGTATGATTATTTTTTCTTGCTAAATAACAAATTTTTGTCAAACGTTTAATGTTTGCACTAGGAAATGTGTTTTATCTTTAAAATATGAACAAAAAATGTATTATAGAAAAGCAAAATGTCAGTTTTAGAAAGTTATTTCTTAAAGCCCAAAACTGTAAAACTGCACCTTTAAAATGTGAATGTATTTGTGTAATTGTATACGGTTTCTGCAGCTGGAGTTGCGTCATACTTGACACATGCTTATACAGAACAAGGACGTGTTTCACATAAACAGTACACACACGACGTATATATTTTTTATCTAAATGCATGGGATAGGCTTTGAACAATAGACAATGGGCGACCTCACACATTCTCACCGGAGTACTAAATAGCCATGCGTTCTTCATCCGAGCAAAGCATGAACATATCGCACCATTTGTCATTGTGCATTTGTTTGTCAAATTTAGCGTGTTTTTTTCTTCTTGAATAAATAACAGTGCGGACTTTCAATATGTAATAAAAAGCTAAAATGAAATGACTTCATAAGTTGTTTAATTTATTCAGCCAATTCACAACGGTGTTTTTAAAAAGTACTTATGTGTTAATATATTCAAGAACAGGTTTGTGTGCGTTTGTTTACATGTATATGCCGTTTTCCGACAAAACTAGCTATAACAGCATTCACCTGTAGATGTGATGAATAGTAACTACCGTTTTGACAATTACAAACTAAGACTCCCTCATACAAAATCCTTGTACCATATCAGTAAATTAAATCCGCAATAATGTATTGTTTCAATATTGACATAAAACAGAGTCGTTTACGATTTTATATCAACAACGTTGTGGTAAAAACGCGATATGACTTTTCTTAACCAACCACGGGAAATACTTGATGGTTTGACAAATTTTGCATAGAGAAACATATAAGATATGCCAATAATCTGTATACATGTAAAAAGGTTAAAATTATTTAGAAACCCATAAAAGCTGTTCTATATTGACAACCCTCTTCAAAACGTTTAAATAAATGGTAAGACAATGTACGAAGATGTAAGAAGGGTATATGTACATGTAGTTTGTGAGTTACAGGCTATATAACTTTGCTGGCTTTAATTTATAACCATCAGCTCATGTTGAAGGATAATGCTTATACACAGTTCACTTCAAGTTGTAAAAAGCGCACACAGTTTTGGATAGGGTAAACGCATGGCATTAGCTGCTAGCTATAACAGATATGCATACAGCGGGGTTACTCATGCAGACGACGATCGAAGTAGCTACCTTTTGTATTGTTCATAACTTAACCAAGGAGGGTATGTTTAAGCTTTCATTATTTCTCGAAACCTCTAACCGGTAGCCGGCGATAGTAGATTTCAATGTGTCAGTTATTTATTGTGTTTAGTTATTCTAGTATAGTACATTTAATAGTTGGTCGTCTTGTTTATAGCACACTATCATTATTACAATAAAATGCCAAGCAGTTATTATCTCTTCCCGAATTAACTACGCACCATAGCGAAAAGTACAGATCTTGAAAGCATACAATTACTTTAGTCTGTGGTTATTTTATTGATAGGTATTTTCGCATATTTGTTTTAACTTCTAAATATATCGGAGAGGTTGACTATGTTGCCACTTTGTAACCAAAATTCATTGGATGAATTATTTGATCTGAAGTTTTCACTTAATTTACGATTTGTCATTGGAACTTTGTAAATACCAGCCCTGTCCTTGGATAACTTTCTACAAATGTAAATTGTTTTGTTTGCAAACATGCACACATTCTTTTAACCACTGATAAGAAAACTGCGCACAAAAGGCTGTTGTATTGTATGGAGTGTCTTCAATGTAGCGTTTTGAACGGCCTCGAATTTGATTGTGCAAACACAGCGTTGGTATTGAAAAAAAAAATGTTTACAATGATGACGCGATACAGAGCGTACAGACACTTAACCATTGCGTGATTTGTGTAAGAGGACTTACTAGATATATAAATGCGCTTACAATGGAATAAGTCTATGTGTATACACATCATAAAGAAACTGGTTTCGAACAATTTTTTTCATAATCTCCTTTGGACTTTGAAATGTACGACCATAAATAAAATACAATAATCTAATAATCAAATAATTGCCACACTATTCGAAAGTATAAGACATGCAAATTGTTTAAAATAACATTTTTGCTTTAGTTGGCTGTTCCATAGAACTGCAGCAATGTGCTGTATTGGAACATGTTAATAAACCGCTTTACAAGTATTATAGACACTTAAACTTATATTCAAAAACAGGAGCTTACAGGTTGCCGTTTAATCATTTAAAAAGAATCACATGGTTAATAAACTGCCAAGGTAAAACTTCGAGAGTTACTAGGACATTAAACGAGAATTCAATAGTGACATGCATTGAAAACGACCACCGTGAATACACAATAGAAACCGCAACACGTGATGACAGAATCTCTGTGGCATCGGTTATTTCCCCGTTCTGATTCTTCATAAAGACACATCATAGGTCACCATGGCACATGTTGGTTTAAAACAAGTACCTATGTATATATGCATACTTTTATCATGCACGTGGTTTTGCATTTTACCATTCGTTTTGCTATTAATGTAATGTAGCTGGTACATAAAAACAACAACGAAATGTTCAAAGAACAGAGGTTGAGCAGTCACACGTTTATTACACCGATTAGATTTTCGTCCTGGAATTCCCTGTATGGTTGTATGGTGTATAATATAATGCAGGTACACGTGCATACGTGTAGTAAACAGGAGCCGTTGAACTCTGTGTCCATAGTATAAACAGTGCTTTCAATTGCTCGTTATATGGCAGTGTACTGGAAATATACATAGCGACGACTATGTTAATGTTGAATATAGAGAAATGTATCGTGTGAGGCTTAGACGACAGAAAGCGCAAGCCTTGGCGAGCCAAATAGTGTTCTCTATTTTCAACACTTATCCTAGTATTATATTTATCCCATCATGTTATCTTTTAAACTATATAAAACAAATGTATAACAAACTGTGAAATTCATAAAATAGTAGAACAAATGATTTTACTAGTATACTAGTATCGAATACATAATGTACGAATTGTTATAAAGAAGTACTGGTAGTGCTAAGATTCTAGAAATACAATAAACAAAACTGTTAACTGTTTTATAGTATATGCATGTGTTATTAGTACAAACAATAATCGAACAGTAACTTTCACAAGGAAAATTACCTGCAACGTCAACAAACACACAACTGCGTAATGATCCGTACAATTTATGCTATATAAATAAATCAATGACAATAGGTGACAATGACCTTTTTGCTCGGTTTCTCAAACTCTGAATCGTAGCACATGTGTGAAAGGAACAATGTATATTGTTCATCAAGAGACACTCGCTCGTTGTCATCATGAGATAAACAACCGATCAACAAGTCTAAATTTGAAACAATTTATAACATAGCAGCTTATCTACTGTCTATGCAGCTGGAGTTTCATCAGAATTTTGTACTGTACACATCACATGATTATACAACACTAAGGTGATATTTTCAGCAATATTTCTGCTTTTCATGGCAACAGTACCAACACAGCGTGTATTCGTGAACTGAAGAGTGTGTGATTGGTAAATAATGGGATCGGTAAAGAACGCTAAATATTGGCGATCGCACAAAGGCTCACTTGAGTAGTAAACAAGTGAGTTTGTCAACCGCGCAGAGCATACATTATTGCGAAATTAATGTAGCACGGTTGTTTTTTCTTGAACAAATACCAGTCCTGATTTTTAGCGTGTTGTCAAAGCTCTTAAATTGAATATATTGAATAAGTAGTTAAATGTATTCAGCCATTTCACAACATTGATTTTAGCGAGTACTGTGTTGTTAATATACTCAAGAAAATGCCTTGTAATTGTCCTTCAAGGAACAATATCCAAACACTGTTCAAACATACAGAGATCTTTAGGAATGCGTGCATTTTCCTTAATATTCATATCATTGTTGATGATTGCCATTTAGTGATTATGTGTCCACTAATGAAAAATGATATAAAACATTGTCCATAAGGACTCCATACTACAATTCGGAGTCTTATGAAAACAAAGGCTATGCATACAGCAGGGTTACTAATGGAAACAAATACTCGAAGTACGTGAGTGTTCATAATTTAAGTTAGACGGTGGAATTCTTACCCCGTGTGTGACAATATAGTTAATGCAGTATGTTCATTATTTACTCCCAAAATCTCTAACCCATAACAGACTGTTTTAGCAAATTGATGGGTCAGTTATTGTCAGTGTTTAGCTAATCTTACAAGATACCTTTAATTAAAACAGTTCACGTCCTGTAAATAGTACACTGTCTATATACTACGATAGCATACTAGGCTGTTATGACCTGTTCTTAGATACCAGGGTGTGTGGGGTTTGTAAACATGCACACTTGCTTTCAACCACTGACAAGAAAACCATCAATAATGCGCGCAAATCTGTGCAAGCTATATTAATGCACCGAACGCCTTCGATTTAGCGTTTTGAACGGCATTGAATGGGATTAGATGTATGCAAACGCCCGCGTTGTCATTTAACATGTTTAAGATTTTTACAATCTGTGACAAAATATAGGGCATACAAAACTGTACCGACTTTTTGTAGTCGTACGAAAGATCCTGAATGGAAAAATTGAATCACCCAATGGAGAGACGATACTGATTTGATAAGACATATTAATATTGGTGCATGTGTCTTGCCCAAAACATTAACACATACTAACAGTCAGTCTTCTACCATGTTCTTTCCACAACAATACAATCAAAGCTCATATTACATGTTTACATGTTTCCCTGAGTGGAGGGGTTTGTAAGAGCCACTTGTCGAATTGTTTTTGCCAAGCTCTGTACATATATTATTATACTGATAGTGGAAAAAAATACAGGTTAATTGTAAGCTGTGGAAGTACCTACAGCAAAAGAGTAGGAGGCACATCTGTTGGTCCTTTATATAAGGCAAGTGACCAATGGCCTACACAACACAGGTCAAAACGCACAACACAACACAAAACAGTAAACAAATGACTAAAACTGGAAGGGGTTTGAACATGTTTAAAGGTACTTAGTCCAGAATTAATTACAATACACACACTTGGAAATACAATTTAACCTCATGAAGTGTCCAATGTTAGAATCAACGTGTTCAGTTTATTTTTCCAACTTTGTCCAGTAAAAGAAAGTTGAATTAAAAAAAATTGTGACGGAGACATTTTGATATTTATTCTGAAATGTAACATGAAATAAGTATATTTGTCTTACAGACAATGGTTACAACGCAACGCTTCAGGAGCTGCTCAAAGAGTGACTCGGAAATTAAACGCGGAATCATGAGTGTAATTCATTAACAGCGAACAAAGTGAATTGACAATAAAAACCTCACAATACTAAAATTAGGTGCTGCACTGAAATAATATGTGGCGTATTATACCTTTGGGTTTTGATTTTCAGACAGTGTCACTGTAAGACAGGTCTCCTTGAATACAGTAAAGTGGTTGAAGGTGCGTCGCACTAGTGTAAGGTGATTCACATTTTAGTTCACGAATTAAATTATAATTCATATTAAACATAATTCAAAATTCAAAGGAACTTGGCACGATGAAATACAAGGAGATGCCAACTTTGTCACTATACTGACAGTCGTATCGACTAAATATGCGCTCTGTATTTGATTACTGAGGTAATCATAAGCATTGCATTTAACTAAATCCAACGAACTAATGAAACGTATTTAATGCATGTGTTGTGTGTTGATTAAATAATATCTACTGTTATTTAACACATTTTCACAATACTAACTATTTGTCAGTACAATTTTGCCATTAGCTCTCCCAGAGCATATTCTATATTCAGTATAGATTATGCTCTGGGAAAGTTTATAGGGCAACGTGTTTATAGAAGATACGTTATTCATGATGTAGACTAAGTAAACACAGGTTTAAAGTACAATGCACGCACTATGCCTTCGATAAAACGTATGCTTTGTCATTTTGCCACTGAATTTCCGGTGACTCAGTGTTAACCTGGTTACGCAATATCGAGCACAGGCAATCCAAGTTTAAATACGTGCAGATATAATGATGCAAATGTTACGCTCGTTAAATTGTACATGTACGCCGTTTTAGATGATTTAAGATAGTCATGATATTGTAAATATTGTTAACATATTGTAAATATACTTATTTAATTCCAATCTCTTTTGTTTATTATATTCACCATCCAAGAGTCATGACATGTTATGTTGAAAAGCACACCCTCTGTATTGTTAATCAAGACAAATATATTGATTTTCATCAAGAGATAAGCAACCGAAGAGCAACGCTAACTTAATGGGACGTTTCACAGTTTGAGTTTGGAAAAACCTTTATCTATAAATGTTATTTTTAAACAAAACATTGCAGAATCTATAGAAACGTTTTGTCTGTTATGATTCTATGGTTGAAACACATAATTATTTTGATATGTATTATGCGTTTTTGTGTGAACAATTACTAGGCTATGTCTATCAAGTAGCATTTATTCTTGATTTTTGTCAACAATTACCTTTGCACAAGCATAATGCTTTTCCATCCTTGAAATATGAACAATACATGTAAGATAGAACAGGAACAAGTCAGTTTTAGAAAGTTTCGTACAGCCAAAGACTGTAAAACTGCACCTTTCAACTTTAAATGTATCCAATAATTGTATACAGTTCTGCAGCTTGAGTTTCGCTAAGATTTACAATGTACAAATCACATGCTTATGCAACACCAGGACGACATTAAAAGTTATATGTCCGTGTTTCACAGGAACAGTACATACACGACGTATATATTTGTGAACTGAAGAATGTAAATACATGGGATTGGAAAAAAACTATAAACAATGGTCGACCGCACAAATGCTTACTTGAGTCCTGACAAACAAACTGTATGACCTTTTCTTCACCTACCACGCGGAATACAGATACGGAACATATCAAATATATCAAAGATGTTTGTAAAACGTTAAAATCATAAATACACTGTTAAAAGCCTGTCCATGTTTACTTCTTGTTAAATAAGTTAACGTTACATGTGCATACTAGTTGTTATTTTGGAGGTAAATGCGCCTTAAACGTATTTTACTACTTAACCATCTGAAGGAATCATGTAACAGTTCGAACCAAGTATAATAACTAGTTGATGTAACGCTCTATCGAATGCCTATTTTTTCGGCGTAGCTGTCTAAGATCACTTTTGACCCAGATTTTCTTGCCATAATTATGCAGCGGGAAAATTTAATGCCAATAGAGTTGGGCAAATTTTCTAATTCTAGGGAATGCAGACTTCAAACAATGGTTTAACGTATAACAATAACTGTTCCATACTTTTGGGGATTAAAAATCTACATAATTGATTA
This sequence comes from Congeria kusceri, assembly GCA_027627225.1. Taxonomy (NCBI): domain Eukaryota; kingdom Metazoa; phylum Mollusca; class Bivalvia; order Myida; family Dreissenidae; genus Congeria; species Congeria kusceri. Next base: position 27,624,794 of record CM051026.1, on the reverse strand, counting down.
CATAAGCGGTTAAATTGAAGTTATAAACATTTCTTCAACACATACTCTAGAACTGAGGCTAATTATGAACGTATTTTCTGACTGTATGCCATAAACAGAATGCTATATTCATTCACGTAACGAAATAACTATTTTGTTTAGCCTACCTTTATATAAGCGGTACGCTCTATAAATAGCACGTGTGCAATGTTTCCATTCATAAATCTCATTCTCAGTGTTGCCGTTCCATGAAGCCCATTGATTCTAGCGAGTTCATCACATTCCAGAAACAGTAGTATCCTTCTAAAAATAGCGCGCGTAGCTTGCAACCGTTGAATAGCTGTGTTAATATACTCGTACATGCATCAATAATAGCGTTCAAAGAATCTAAACCTGAAATGTTCAATACATGAGGAATTTATATGTTTAAACTTACTGTAAATTTGAATTGAAATTGTGGTTACGATTTATAAACGATTATTTATAGTTGCATTTTTCTATCAACTTCTCCAGTAGATGTTATTTAATTTATAGAAAGATGCTACATTTTCTGTAGTGTCCGAACAATCTGGGGTCCAATAAGTCTCCTAATATTGGTGGGGACCAACAAATCTGGGGTCTGAGAAGTCACGTAACCGATCATCTTGGCCGTCTGTTTAGGTAATTTTTAAATTACATCTCAATATTAATTTCAACGCCGATAGTCTTTTTTAAAGACATGTTTTGTTGTGATTGAAAATATAATATACGATGCGTTTAAAATAGCCATATACACAAGCAAACAGATGACAATCTTGAAAAAGGTAGATGTAAGTTTGCATGTGTAATTTAAAACTTACAGATTAAATGGCTTTGTTGACTTCAGTTTATAACCATTTGAACACAGGTTTACGGATACTGATTCTGAATGCATTGTACATCAAGTTGAAAAGAGAAATTATTGCAGACGATAAAGAAACCAGGAATATACGGCTATGCTGTAAGTGATTGAACAATATTTAACTAGATTCTCGAGGGAACTAAAACGAACACTGTTCGATGTACCCGCCATTAAAAATGTATATAAAACGCGTACGTTTAAATATATAGTGATACTTCATAATTTGTGTCTTTTCCTCAGTGTTTATTATTGCTCATGAGAGTCATTCACTTAGTATATGACCACTTATTACGCAACTGCCATTGGAAGTTGTCCATATGAACTGCTCAATATAAATAGGAGTATGTTTAAATTTGTATGACTGTGCATATAGCACGGTTACTCATGCAACAATACACGAAGTAACTACGTTAGTTTTGTTCATAACTAATGAGATGCAATTCTTACCCCCATGTTTCAAAATTTAATGTTATTGCATTATGTCCATAGTTTCGTAAATTGCCGACACCTCTAGCCCATAGCCGACTATTGTAGTGATTAAGGTGTCGGTTATCAATTGTGTTTAACTTTTATTACAAGGTGCTTTTATATTAGGACAGTCACCCGTCTTGTAAATAGCAAACTTTCATTATAACGATGTCATATTAAGCTGCTATAACGTTCTATACATGTAAATGTATGGCTTAAACACATGCACAGATGCTTTTAACCATTAATAAGATAACAATAAATAATGCACACACAACTGAGAGAGCTATTTTATTGTACCAAGTGTTTTCGATTCAACGCTTTGAACGGCCATGAACGTTATATTTCAAATATACGCGTTAGTATTACAATATTTAAACAGTTCACAATTTAGTGCACGATATAGGGCGTACAAACACTATACACGATTGATATAAACAATATTACGTTCTAGATTTATATTTGCAGTGGAATATATATGTGTATTACCAGATACATAGAGTTTTTATAATTATATAAAACTTAAATAAACGAAGGATTTTTCTCATTTTATTCCAAAGTTTTGAAAAGAGATCAATTTAATGCAACTTTTTAATAATCAAACAATTGAAAGTATACAGATTGAGATAACAAATAACTTTGTTTTAAGGTGATTACATTTGATGTTTGGTGTTTCGTTATATGGTCAAACACAGTGTGTTTGAAATCATTTATTAACAGCTTCGCCACAGATTACTGACATGCAAACTCCTTTAAACAGTTGCTTACAAATTGTTGTTTCGTAAGATGATATCACAATACTTACAAATAAATGCTACTGTTCGCGCTTCCTTTTTACGAGTACAAATTATAAATCTCCAAGTGCATGCTTACCGGTGTAACTTTGAGCGTTATCTTTGACATGCAATATACATCTTGATCAGTGTATATTTTATGGCATGCAATTCAGTCTATGTAAGACAAACGACGCGCGTTGACGACACGATCAACATGCATTTCATAGACCGCACTTGCCACTGTTATAAATCTGCCAACATGTAATATAGATGAAGAACAAAAACATAATAAAAAGTCTCCACTTCTACGCATGTAAAGAGCTATAATAAATATGAGCATTTCCCCTAAAAGCGCTAAATAATAGTATGTACTTTGCAAATGCTAATACATTATGCGAGCACTTCAAACAATATATTATATTGATAAAATTACAATGTATAATTTATTTATAAATGGTATTAATATAATTATAATTGTCTACAACAATCAGTTTTAAAATGTCCCTTTTTACCGACATATATAAGTATAATTTAAATTCAGAGCATTAAACCTGCTTTCGGTATTGTCATTATTTTATTTTCGCCTCTGTTGTTCTTCTAGCAATCTTGTTTAGGATAGGGTATCATCTATATTGAAGCTTCCAGTGTCAATAGTTATGGTATGTATCGAAAAACAGCCAACCGGTTAATGTCCAATAGGCCTTTTTAATGAATACGCACGTTGGTTATTACATATATATTGTATCATTGTGCATTTATAAATTCAATCTAAGTGGCCTTGTATATGTTGAAATGTTCAAGTAGCATAATGCTATTCAACAAAATACCGACGTTTTACGACAACGTCCATTCCACAGACATGTATTTAGTTGAGTTGAACATTGTACATCTTTCGACAAGGATACGCTTTTGTTTTTCAAGCAAAGCGATTTGATATGAAATTTAATGCGTATGTATCTTCATTATAACACTATTAGGTATAAAAATAGTAGTTACAACTTTAGCCTCTTGCAGATAATATACCGGCTATTATAACGTCCACCTGTCCACTGTCTACCCTACTTTTGGGTTAATTAAGGTGACATGTAGATACCGAATGTAGTTTATATATGGAATATTATGGTTTAATTTTGTAAACAGAGTAATTATGTTTAGTGACCAGCTGTGACATAAAACAGACAGTGGCTAATAACGGTCGGACAATTTTAAACATATGAATGAGAGCCTATGAAAAATGTACATATACGGTTTGTTTTATTCATGACTACTTTCAAAGTAGTTCACTTAACAAAGGACTTTGATGTTACAACTATGCGTGCATAATGTTTCCAAAACACGTTTATTTTGAACATACAACGTTGTATATAGGTTACAATATATGTATGTGTTTCATATTGATTCATTTTAATATAGATATCAATGTCTGTTTCGCGACTAATATTTTGAATGAAACCCATCCTTATGTTTATTCCCGTATGTAAAAGACACAAATCGCTTATCATCTGTTAAGGTTCCGAGTCTCTACGGAGAGGGACTAGGACATTAAAATACTGAAATCAATAGTGAGATGCATTCACTGTAAACATATTGAATACACAATAGAAACCACAACACGTGCTGATTCAAGATGCGTGACATCTGGTGTTTTTCCATTTTGATTTTTTATAGAGAAACATCATAGGTCACTGCGGCACATGTTATTTTAAAACAAGTACCTATTGATATATGCATACATTTATAATACATGTAATTTTGTATATAACTGTTCGTTTTTTCTATAAATTTAAAGTAGTTTTTAAAAAAACTAATTTAATACTCAAAGAACATATGATGGGCAGTCACACGTTTATATCAGGCCCATCATAAGAATTGTCAACCTACGGGCTACCGCCGAAAAACCACATAATTTCTGAACAAGTAACCCTATCATCCGTAGAGCACCATCTGAAGCTACAGTAATGTACCCAAATAAATTCATATATTATATGTAAAGTTGTCAGATGCAATACACCGTTGGAAAAGGATACCACATACAAGTATTTATAATTTTCAAATAACTATGATTTCAAGTAGAAATTCAAGTCAAATCAATAACTACTTTCGAGTTTAAACAGTTTTGTCTCAATAAATACTCACATACTATAAATAGACAAACTTTTTGTTAAATGTTCCATTAGCAATCACACCATATTTCATATTGTTTAATGCATTCTTAAAATTCGAACATTCGAACATGTTCGACTGTTCGTTATTTCTGTTCGATGAGAAAAACGCAGTATATATAGCACATTTGAAGACAATTAATGAGCATGATTGTGAACGTTTGAGTTATTTAATGGCATTCACTTCGAAATGAGACCATTTCACTTTAGTAAATGAATAATACAAATACTGTTCGATGCGTGAGTGTTTGAATGTAGTCAGCCATGGTTTTGACATTATGAAAGATGTTCCTGGTGTATATAACATTGAACGTCAAATACATATTTAGTGTACAGGCACATCAAACAAGAGCAAGATGCATGGCATAAGATGAACCAACATGTCTTTCAAACGTAATACGATGGAGTATTAATTTATTCAGGGAAATAAAGTGCATTTGATGATGATAATTTTGTTGTTGTTGTTCTTGATGTTGTTGTTGTTGTTGATAATGATGATGATGATGATGTGATATGTAATGGATCACTGCAGACCCACAGACCACATAAAGGGATTATAACTGCACGATCAACAGTTTACGCAGCCCATGACCCGAAATCCTGGAGCCGCCCCTGAAAACTTCTTACATTCAAAGACATACAATTTACAAGTCGGCGTATATAAGTAGTTTTGCATATATTGAGAATATGTTAGAGATGTTTAGTAGTTTGCCATTTTGTGACCAAAAAATACTTGAATGCAATATTTGATCTGCAGTTTACACTTAAGTTACACTTTCGCTATCGGAACTTGGTAAACACTTGCCCTGTCCTTAGATAACCATCTACAAAATGTAAATTTTGTGGTATGTAAACATGCACAATTGCTTTCAACCACGGATAAGAGAACATCGTGTTGAATGCTAAAGCCATTTTAGTGCACCGAGTGTCTTTTGAACGGCCTTGAAATAATTCAAACACCGTCTTGGTATTGAACATTTGTAACATGTTTACACTGCTTGACAAGATATTGGGCGTACAAACACTAAATAAATGCGTGATTATTATTAGATGTTATACAGGCAATTACAATGAAATGTATGCGTGTATCGCTGGCATCGTTTTTTATTTAAGTATATAAATCATAACTATTAAACGGATGTTTTTCTTCATTTTTTTTCACAGCGTCCTATGGACTTTAACATGTATAAACGTAAATACAATACAAGCATTAACGTTTCGAATAATCGCCTCACTATTCGAAAGTATTAGACGTGCAGAATATGTAAAATAACATTGTTGCTTTAGTTGACTAAATGTCTTTGTTAGTTTTCCACAGATCTGCGGTAATGTGCTGTCAAACACAGTGCATTTGAAATTATTAATAAACCGCTTTGCCACTATTATATACAATTACAAGTACATTAATATTAAAACAGGAGCGTACACGTTGCCGTCTCATTAGAAGATATGACACACTCTTACAAATCTAAAATTAATGTATGCGTTGTTAGTTTACAAACTGTAACGTCTCCGGCTTTCAACCTTGCCGGTGTTATCTTTGAAAAATCAGATTATATTGATTATTGCATACATGTATATTTTACAATTTAATCTATGAAGGATAAACAATGCGCGTTCACCACTCGAAAAAAAGCATTCCATAGACGGCACTTGCAACTGTTATAAATTCTGCTAGCATGCAATATAGATGAAGGCCAAAACATTAATAACCTCCACTTATACGGTTGTGAACATATATAATTAAATGGGAACATTCCCTCGTAAAGTCTACACGCACAACATAGTGTTTTGTAAACTGCGAATGGTGATTATTATGCGAACAGTATTTTATATTTATGATTATATACTGAATCATCAATATATGGTATTACTATAAAGTTTACAGTAATCATTATAAACTAGTATTTTTAAACGAGTTATATAGGTATTATTTTAATACAGAAAGTTTGATCTTCTTCTCAATATGCGCCTTGTTTATACTATGTCTGAGCTGTTCTTAGAGCAGTATCTTATGAGGTTAAGATGGCAGTTATCTTAATGTCCATTATTATATTATTTACAATATTTACATTCAAAAAACCACCCACCGCTTGTTAAAAGGACATGTTCATACATGTTTGTATTGGTTTATTATTTCCTTAATAGTCTGAACTTGACATATTAAGCAAATTATATTCAGAAACAATTACTACAACAAGAAAAGCATTAATCAAAAAAAAAAAATGCCGGTATAATTTTTTTTTATCCTACCGGGGTTAGAATCTTACACCTCCTGATCAAAAGTCTAACGAGCTCCCACTCGCCAATTCTGATGTTCCAACTAAACAATTAAAACGAAAACACAATTTCAAATTAGCCCATCTTTTAGCGTTACAAACGCTGCATAAACTTATACATTTCAACTAATGATTTCTCATTAATGCCGCGCTATTTATAATATATTTATATGTATATATTTCTATGTCAGTAATGTAATTTCGCTCCTTTATATACTATATTATTTTATTATTTAAAGCGGTGACAAAAAGGTTGGAAAATTGCCAAATCATCAATCTGTAAACAGGTCCCTTTGACGGCCCATGCGCGTTTCTATTTAAATCACAATTTGTTGACTGCGTGTATAAATTATTGTTTCGTTTGTTTAGATGAGTTGAATGTTTTACATCTTTTTTAAATTCTCGAATATGGCTCCCGACAGCGTTCCGATAGCGCAATGATACAAATAATCAAACGGTCGGAAATGTCAAAACGCAGTCGGGACGCTGTCGGGACATTGTCGGGAAACTGTCGGATCGCATTCGGGAAAAACGGGACGCTGTCGGAACTCTGTCGAAAGGCAGTCTGGACGCTGTCGGGACATATTCGGTATTTTGATCAAACATTTAATTTCGAGCCCCGAATCTCAAAATATTGTCCCGACTTTTGACATATTTGATTCAGGACGCTATCGGCTAAAGAACGGCAGTAAACATGGGGAATTTGTGACTGAGGCATTGCCCTTTTGCAGCACGTTTCTAAAAAAAAAAACGAGTTGGTGATTTATAATGTATGTATCTCCATTATACAATACAATATACGTTATAAGGTTTTTACGTATAAACTAATGCTGGTTAAATAGGTGCTCATTGCGAACATACCGGTGATAATGCCCTACCGTCTACTTTCCACCCAGGTTTTCTGGTTATTGAGGTTAACTACCGGCATATAATCGGATGTACGTCATATACGTATTTGTTTTTATTTGTGAAAAAAAGAGACTTTTATTTTATTTAGTTACCATTCTTTAAATAAGAACAGATAGCAGCAAATAACACCCGGTGTAGTTTAAATATCTGCTGTGGGTGCATACGAACATGTTACGTTCTAATTTCTAACTACTTTCAAACTTCTTCGCTTAACGAAGGACTTTGATGTTAAAAATATGCGTATATACTATTTCCAGAATACTTTTATTTTGAACATATATACATATCAATATATGTATGTGTTTCGTGTTGATCCATCTTAGAATAGATATTCAATATCTGTTGTCTTTCAATAGACGTCATGACCTCCAACTCATGATCATCATTCGAGGTGTAAAAGAAACTAACCGCAAGTAATATTTCAGGGTGTCACGTCAATATTTACATGGGAATTAAACGAACCAATAGTGAAAGACATTGACATTGACAAGTGTTGAATGATTCGGTGTGGCATCGGCTATTCCCCATTCTGACATTCCAGCCAATAGAGTGAGTATTGGATACACAATATAAACCGCAGCACCAGTTGACTACGTTCATATATTATACTATTCGTAGTTGCTATTCAGTTTATGAAATTGGCGAAAAGAAACAAATTATACATATTATATTCAAAGGAAATAAGCTTAGCCGTTGCACATTGACTGCACTTATTATATTTTTTGTCCTGACATGTCTGATAGGTATATGTGCACTTACACACATAATTACACTAGTAATTGTTACATGTAAACAGTGACCAATTATCGGTGTTTGCTAGAGTGTTTTCCTGTGCTTTGCATCGACCGTTCTAAGGCACTGGCCCTATTTTTAGTCTTGTGTTTTACGTCTGTGCTTTCGTGCAAGTTGCCGTTTCCTTGCGATTACTAATTCACACTCGTGCGTTAAAGATCTTTTCAATCATGCTACATGTAAATGCTCGTTGGATGATGTGTTGTATAATTAGTTTGAAGTTTAGCACACGTTCTCTTTAAATATTCATTGGGTTTGTTAACTTACATCACGTGCGGATACTTGTTTATTTACGTTTAATTGATGACACAGAAACCCTCAGCATGTTGCAATGGTACAGATATAAACGTCCGTTACCATTGGTTTCTACAGAGAGAGCAATTGTAGAGTTGAAGTATGTTTAAATATTAAATGTGTACTATTAATCCTACATTTATACATTAGGAAGGTATGCGGCGGTAACACAAAGCATTGACTTTTGAATGAAATAATGTTATACGACTAGCATTATACCATTACCGATACACAATCTCCGTAACGATCTGTCTTATGAACTTAACACAATAACGTGTTATACTCCATATTGTTTCATGTTGATGATTGAACGGCTTTTAACTGGTCTTGTATTATCCTTAATATAACGTTGTCCAATGTTTGTATCCTAAAGTGGTGAACTAATACGAATAGGTTTAAATATACATGTATGTATATAATGTAGATTATTATACCTGACTTGATTTTTTTTCTACATAATGCATATAAACTTCAGCGGGCAACAATTAAGCTTCTGTTAAAATATTGTTAAAATATTAAACTTATTTAATTGATTTCTTTACTTTGATTGTATTCGGTATAATAAAATTAATATTGACTTCCTTGAGGGTGACAGTGCGTCACGTCAACCCTGGACGAACACTGTCGACATTGATGCCTCTGGTTGACAAGACGCACTGTCGCCCTCAAGGAGGTCAATATTATATAGTATTGCCTCTGTAATGTTTATACCAATGTTGATGACGGTACTTATAATATGTCCACTAATTGAGCGACTGGCTTAATATAATTCGGATTCAGGCAAAATACATATTAGTGTGCATACAACAGAGCTACTTATATGAAAAGTATGATCGGAGTAACTACAATAATAGTCCATAACTTAACTGAAGAGATGGACTTCTTTCCACCATATTTCACAATATTGTTAATGCAAATGTTCAAGGTTTTATTTATTGCCAAAATATCTAACTCATAGTCTACTTTTGCAGTGATTGGTGTTTCATGAATATATTGCATGTATTTATTCTAATAGGACATTTTTAATATTTAAACAGTGGCCCGCCCTGTAAATAACACAATATGAAAATAGCACATACTTATTATTTAGATAACCTACTAAGCCGTTGTGATCTGGGCCCGTATTCACAAAATCAGAGTCACCAGCAACATTATATCCACCAGAGCCAACCGAAACACAATATCCACCACAGTCACCAGCCACACTATCTTAACCAGAGCCACGATTACCACTATCTCAACCAGAGCCACCATCAAAACTATCTCCACCAGAGCCACCAGAAACACTGTCTACAGCACAGCAACCATCACCACTCTTTACATCAGAGCCACCAACTATCTCCAAAAGAACCACCATCAACACAATACACACCAGCGCCTTAGCGACACTGTCTTCACCAGAGCCACCAGCAACGCTCTCTCCACAAGAGACACCAGCTACACTATATCCAACAGAGACACCGGCAACACTATCTCCACCAAAGCCACCATCAACAGTATTTATTCCAGAGACACATCATCACTCTTCACACACCATAGCCACCATCACCACTATTTACACCAGAGCCTCCAGCAACACATTATCCACCAACTGCCACTAGCAGCACTATCTCCACCGATCCACCAGCAGCACTGTCTACAGCACGGCCACCATCACTACTATTGATACCAGAGCCATAATCACCCCTTTTGCAAACCTAGTCACCAGCATCACTATCTCTACCGGAGTCTCCAGCAAAACGTTATCTGCTCTATCTCCACCAGAGCCACCAGTAACACCGTCTACATCAGAGCCACGAGATACACTATAATCACCAGAGTCAGAAGTTGCTCTATCTTCATTAGAGCCACCAGCAATACTATCTCCACCAGAGCCACCAGCAACACTGTCTCCACCAGAGCCACCAGCAATACTGTATACACCAGAGCCACCAGCAACACTGTCTCCACCAGAGCCACCAGCAATACTATATACACCAGAGCCACCAGAAACACTGTTTCAACCATAGCCACCAGCAACACTTTCTCCACCAGAGCCACCAGCAACATTATCTAAATCAGAGCCACCAGCAATACTATCTCCACCAAAGCCAGCAGCAACATTAACTAAATCAGAGCCACCAGCAACAATATCTAAATCAGAGCCATCAGCAACATAATCTAAATCAGAGCGACCAGCAACAGTCTCTAAATCAGAAATACAACCAACATTATATCCACCAGAGCCATTAGCAGCCCGTTTTACACCACAGCCACCGGCAACACTATCTCCACCCGAGCCTCAAGCAACACTACCTAAATCAGAGCCACCAGCATCCCTATATCAAACAAAGCCACCATCAACATATATCCAATACAGATACCAGCAACACTTTTTTCCACAGACGCACCCGTGATATCACCATTAAATCCAACAGAGCCACCATTACCACTATGTCCACCAGAGCCACCATCACCACTATATGTAACAGAGCCACCATACCACTATCATCAATAAATTACTAGGATTTGCATTCCAACATGTCTATTGGCATTAAGCCATCAAGTAGGCAGTTAAGTAAACAAGAATAGTTTTTCCACAGATAAGCAAGCGATACATCGTTTTAAAGCACACCCATTACTTTCATTAGGAAAACGTACGACGGAGGAACATGTTGTTTTCCAATTTGGTTTTATTTATATGTAACATGGTAAGTAGGTTTATAGCTGCGAAATAACTCCTTCAAAATGCATTTCAGCATTCATTAAGTGATTGTGCTTTTGTTGGTCGCGATTTCATCAGGATTAATGATGAATTGAAGTGCAATATGTACACATATAACATAAATGCATTCGTTGATTAAAATAAAAGCATACTTAAAACGCGTCTAGTTACCGCTAAATAGTCTCGATTATGTTACTTGGATATTGCTGTTTCGTCCTATTTCTGTTTAAATTGGTATTGTTTGAATTTCTGAACTATTCATTTTTTAAGCAAAGAATGCCACGATTTATAATAACTCGAAAACATAAAATTTCTCATTGAATTTCTCATAGTATTGCAAATAAGCACAGAAATAGCAATATAACTATATAAAGGTTTATTAAATTAATGTATCTAAAATACTGATGTTCTTTGACAGCGAACAAATGATTTGATAATGGTTGCACTTGCGGATATAATGTTGCTGGTGGCTCTGGTGTAGACAATGTTGCTGGTGCTCTTTTGTAAATAGTGTTGTCGGTAGCTCTTGTGTAGATAGTGTTGAAGTTGGCTCTGGTGGAGATAGTGTTGCCGGTGGCTCTGGTGTGCATAGTGTTGCTGGTGGCTTTGGTGGAGATAGTGTTGCCGGTGGCTCTGGTGTAGGTAGTGTTGCTGTTGGCTCTGGTGTAGACAGTGTTGATGTTGGCTCTGGTGGATATAGTGTTGCTGGTGGCGCCGGTGGATATATTGTTCCAAGTTGCTCTAATGTAGATAGTGATGCTGTTGGCTCTGGTGTAGATAGTATTGATTGTTGGATCTGGTGGATACATTGTTGCTGGTGGCTCTAACGGAGATAGTGTTGCTGGTGGCTACGGTGTAGGTAGTGTTGCCGGTGGCTCTGGTGGAGATAGTTTTGCCGGTGGCTCTGGTGGAGACAGTGTTGCTGTTGGCTCTGGTGTATATAGTGTGGCAGGTGGCTCTGGTGGAGATAGTGTTGCTGGTGGCTCTGGTGGAGATAGCGTTGCCAGTGGCTCTGGTGTAGATGGTGTTGCCGGTGGATCTTTTGGATATAGTGTTGCTGGTGGCTCTAGTGTAGATAGTGTTGTTATTGGCTCTGGTAGAGATAGTGTTGCCGGTTGCTCTGGTGTAGATAATGTTGCAGGTGGCTGTAGTGTAAATAGTGTTATCGGTGGCTCTGGTGTAGATAGTGTTGTTGGTGGCTCTGGTTGATATAGTGTTGCTGGTGGCTCTGGTGGAGATAGTGTTGCCGGTGGCTCTTTTGGATATAGTGTTGATGGTGGCTCTGGTGTAGACAGAGTTGCTGGGGTGCTCTGGTGGTGATATTGTTGCTGGGGTGCTCTGGTGGAGATAGTGTTGCAGGTCACTCTGGTGTGGATAGTTTTGCTATTGACTCTGGTGGAGATAGTGTTGATGTTGGCTCTGATGTATAAAGTGTTGATGGTAGATCTGGTGGAGTTACTGTTGATGGTGGCTCTGGTGGAGATAGTGTTTTTCTTTGGTCGGGTGTAGACAGTGCTGCTTGTGGCTCTGGTGTATACAGTGTTGCTGGTGGCTCTGGTGGATATAGTGTTGCCGGTGGCTCTGTTGTAGACAGTATTGCTGGTGGCTCTGGTGTAGACAGTGCTGCTTTTGGCTCTGGTGTAGATAGTGTTGCGGTTGGTTCTGGTGGATATAGTGTTGATGGTGGCTCTGGTGGAGATATTGTTGATGGTGGCTCTAATGAAGATAGTATTGCTGTAGGCTCTGGTAGATATATAATTGATTGTGGCTCTGGTGGAGATACTGTTGATGTTCTGGTGGAGATAGTGTTGATGGCGACTCTGGTTGAAGTTGTGTTGGTGGTGGCTATGTTACAGATAGTGTTGCTGGTGGCTCTGGTGGATATACTGTTGCTGGTGGCTCTGGTATTGATAGTGTTGCTGGTGGCTCTGGTGTAGATAGTGTTGCTGGTTGTTCTGGTGGTGATAGTGTTTCAGGTGGCTCTGGGGTAGATGGTGCTGTTGTTGGCTCTGGTGGAGATAGTGTTAATATTTGTTCTGATGGATAAAATGTTGATGGTAGCTCTGGTGGAGTTACTGTTGATGATGGCACTGTTGAAGATAGTGTTGTTGTTGGTACTGGTGTAGACAGTGTTGCTTGTGGCTCTGGTGTATGCAGTGTTGCTGGTGGCTCTGGTGGAGATAGTGTTGCCAATGGCTCTGTTGTAGACAGTTTTCCTTGTGGCTCTGGTGTAGACAGTGTTGCTTTTGGCTCTGGTGTAGATAGTGTTTCTGTTGGCTCTGGTGGATATAGTGTTGCTCTTTGCTCTGGTGGAAATACTGCTGATGGCGGTTCTGGTGAATATAGTGTTGCTGTAGGCTCTGATGGATATAATATTGATGGTGGCTCTGGTGGAGATACTGTTGATGGTGGTTCTTGTGGAGATAGTGTTGAAGGGGACTCTGGCTGAAGTTGTGTTTCTGGTGGCTCTGTTTCAGATAGTGTTGACAGTTGCTCTGGTGAAGGTAATGTTGCTGGTGGATCTGTTTGAGGTAGTGTTGCTGGTGGCTTTGGTTGAGATAGTGTTAACTGTGGGTCTGGTGGAGATACTGATGTTGGTGGCTCTGATTTAAGTAGTGTTGCTGGTTGCTCTGGTTGAGATAGTGTTAACGGTGGCTCTGTTGGATATACTGTTGATTGTGGCTCTGGTTGAGGTAGTGTTGAAGGTTTCTCTGGTTGAGGTAGTATTGATGTTGGCTCTAGTGGAGATACTGTTGATGGTTGCTCGTGTTTAGGTAGTATTGCTAGTGGCTCTGGTTGAGGTATTGTTGATCGATGCACACCATTGAAACACTGGTAAAAGTTCAATACCTGGATGAATGCAGTCAATACCAAAGTGATCAATAGATAAAGGTGAATATTATAAACATAACACTGCCCACAATTAGTATGTGAACGCATGCCTGTCATGTAGATGACCGTATAGAGATGCAAAAAATTTATAATAAGCATTAAAATCCAAATGTTTAACCCGCCAAAACATATCAGGTAGAAACACATTACTAACACATTCTCTCAAGTTACACATGCACATGTATTATAGGTGCGATTTAATATGTAGTGTTTTGTAGTTTTAGCGCATTTGCTTACACGAGCATTATCGTAATATCAATTACTCGAATGCAAATTATAATGTAGCCATACATTATTGTTCATAAATATGACCTGTTGTTCGAATATTACACTACAATCGATAGTTTTGGTTAACGTATTAATTCAAGATATTGCACTTTACATAATACAGATTACTACATTTGATTACATGAAATAGCTCGTGGACTTTTTCCCTTCCACATCAAAATGTACGCTTACGCATTCGTTGTTAAATAAATGTCTCGATCAGATATATATCCAAATACCACGATTAATTCCCCAATATACACGTTGCTGCAATTCGCCCAATCTTCTTCTTTGCGTCATTCACACATTAACATGTTTGCGAAAGCAGTATCGTATTTCCAATAGGATCGATTTGTATGGAACTTTAAAGAAACTACTATTTAAGTTTACCAGGATGTATATGTGTTAAACAGACGTATGTATACAATTTAGGCTCACTTTCTAATTTATAAGATAGCATTTATATACAAGTCGCAACTTGCTATTTTAATTGGAAAATGCAGTTTCAGATTAATTACATAATACAAATGCAAAGAGCGTTGACAGTTACTCAAAGTTTTATCTTAATTTATGCGCACGCAGATACTTATAATCGGACTGTATGATTTTGTACGAAAATTATACTGTAAAACCGTGTATTTATTCTTCAGATAGTGTATAGTATAGTAAATGTAGTGACTAACTCATGTTCAGAAATGCGTATTAAAATAGGAAGTAAGAACTACACAAAATATATTGCAAGGGGCGAACAATTATGTACAATCATGTATAATCAGCGTCCAGACGGTTCAGATCGACTGTTGGCGCATGAGCAATTCTTACTTTCTCATTCAAAACCGAATGTAGCAGTTGCTGTAGACCAAACTGGTCTTTATCGACGCAATAAATATATTTGCATTTGTTGATACAATAAATATTTGTGTCGATGTTGACGTTTGTTTATGGTATATAAAATATTTTTTGTATGAGTGGATAAGGAAAGACACATGAAATAAGTTTTTATACAAATCAGACCGGTCCTTTTAAAATGTTTGTGTCTTTAAAACAAACTATATGCAGCATTCACAATAGCTTTGCATCGTAACATTTTAAACAATTTGAACATATTTTTAACCAGGATATACATCGCAAATTGCATTATTTCATAAAGACATGTCAAGTTCTTTAAACAATTTACAGTTACATGTAGAATCGGATGTGAATATGAACTTTATTTTGTTAGGAACTCAAAACAGTGGAGGACAAAATTCTGTGAAAAAAACAACATATTTTCACTCATTAAGTCATATATATTTAGTGTTAAATGTAGGGCTTAAATGCCAAATAACTAGACTTTCAGATTCACTCTCAGAATGAAATAAATGTGTTCCTTGAACACTACAGAAATGTGTGCATGGCTAATAAATTATCAAAATTAACTTGCGTATTTTTTTACTGTTTATATTTGTGTGTTGCAGTTTCTACGTTTTTCTCAGTGTTGTATCATTTTAAAGAGAATACTAGGTTATTGTTGGATATAGAGAAGTTTATCTTGCGAGGCTTTGCGAGCGATACGGATTTTCGAGGAAAGCAGGATAAACTTCTCTATATTCAACACTTATCCTAGCATTATATTTATCCCATCACATCGTTATCCATGCAATGCAAAGTGTGGTATTTAAAAAGTAGTAGTTGAACTAATTTTTCGAGTATGAAGAGCTTAGGGATTATGTTAACAAAAAATGCACAAATATTCTAAAAATAAAATGAACGAAACTATAGCGGTTAACAAGTTTGTTTATTTATTATTTTTGTATTTCTGCGAAATATATCAGATAATATTGTTAATGATGAATATTGCATATTGCATGCCAATAAATAGATCAGTAAACAGTAAATGACCGTGACCTTCCTGGTCGTTTTGAAAAACAAATCTTAAACGAAGCACATGTATAGCTTCAATTTAAATTGATTGTTTTTGATAACATGTTTGTGTTATTTTTAAAATGCAATGTATCCAAATTATATTCCAATAACTGGCCAGAAGATGCGATCGGTAAACACTAAACAATGATGATCGTTTTGTGTGACGGTATTAAAAGAAATGTAGTCCGTACATGCGACAGATACATTTGTAAAATTCCACGAAGTGGCAAACCACAAAGTTTATCCCACGGGGTGTTATTTCGTCAATGTCGATGAGTAGATGCAATTACATTTTTTACATAAAAGAAATAATCATTTATTGTTTTCAATTATATTAAACAATTATTAAGCTGTTGAGACGGATTTCGTATTAGTTCTGTTGTCTTCTATTTGTTTTACCTGGTCAATGGGGCACCTTTGTGCAAAAGGATACTTATATCAAATCGATACAAAATCCTTTTCACGATTCAGAATGAAGTCGTCGTGTGTTACAAAACACCGAGCGTACATTTGGAAAATAATCTACTTAGTATTTGCTTTCAAATTTCGTACAACACGTTGAGCAGCCTTAACCCTTATTTTGATTTTAGTACGGTCGTGGCAGACTGTATATGTATTAATTAATCGTATAATAATTTACTCATGTAAACACAGTTATTTCATTGCATGCATTATGCTAAATGTAGTAGCATTAGTTATTTCCATTTATTTAATGCTAAGTAGTGAAATATACAAAAATAACAGTAAGATTTATCCCTATATCACAGTGATGGACTACTTCTTTAAATTTGATTGGATTTGAACAATATTTAATTGTAGGTGTTTTCACCATGTATCATACACAATTACAAAAAAACAGATAAATAGTAAAGATTAACAACAACAAATGTTAAGAATTCCTCCCTGATATATTGAAGAGTCTATTCTCTAATGTACTCTCGGATTTTCCTCAATGGTATTGAGCCAAGGTGATAAAAACAGACAATGCCTTGCCGGTAAAAGTTTTAGCCACAACGCATTGGAGCTCGTCACCTTGGTCCAAACTTAATTTTAGCATCCACGGTATTTATTTTATCCTTAAAGTTTGCACATTATTCATTCCAGCATATTACACTTGCACTTGTTTACCGTTGCTATAAACAGAAGTTTCCATTTGATTACATACTTGCGGTATTGCCCGTTCTCAGTATTCCAAATTCCCCCAAAAACAAACAATTTACACTTAAGAAATATATTGTGTTCATTTAGCACATAATCATATATTGCTTGGTAGATCTTTATATCTAATAGCCACGCTTCAGTATTTAAGTACCCAATGTGTTATTGTAAAAATAGATAAATAACCATGGGCCATTAATTTAAAAGTCGCACCCCAAGCTTTAATTTATTTTAAATGAAAGGTATACATATATTGAATTTAAAAAAATAATTCTTAAAAGCAATGCTCTTTTACAATGGCCGGCAATCCAAGATGGCCGTCAAGATGGCCGCCAAAATATTTCATTATACCCCATGTTTGCTAAAACCCTTTTATTTAGCTGTCATAATATCATTTGTAAATATATATTTTTTTTAAACTAACTGACGTGATGTATTATGTGATGTTTGTAACATTTAATATGTCTCGTCAACACTTTTGAAAAAAATAAATACGAAAAAATAGGGAAAAAAAGCAACTCATTTTTTTTTTCAAAGATCTGCCTTTTAGTTGTTGCACACTCTTAAAAAATAAGCTAAATGTAATTAAAATCAGTTTAAACAATCACCAATTTTATGTTTTATAAAAGTAAACTAAATTTTCTCAACAGGATGCTCTTAATTTAATATCATGCTGTTGCTAAAAGTGGGTGGGGTAAATCGACATTGTTTTAATTCTTGGGTGAATTGTTATGAAAATGTGTTTATTATAAGTTTAATACAAAACGTTTTAAATCAACCTAACAAAATTAATGTTACATTTGATATGTGTTCAACAGGGTAATCAAAAATTACCATACGTTTGCTAAAAGTGGGTGGGGTAAATTGATCTCGAAATTAAAACAAAGACACCTTATTTTCATTCTTAGTTGAACTGATATCAACTGCGTTAAAACAATTTAAAGTTAACTAGTTTTTAATAAAAGAAATGTTATATTTTGTATTTGTAACTTTTCATGTGTTTTAAAGGGCCTCAAGGGGGAAATTTCTTATAATATAATAGCGGTTTAAACATGCTATATATAATGGGGAAAGAATGTGCGCATTTCAAGATAAAACTCGACTTGGGTCGTGTTATTTTGACACTTTTGCTATTTTACATTTTGACGTAAGAATTGTGAGTATTTTGTATAACCAAAGTGTACATACGAGTCCTTGTCAAGCATGATAGCGCAGTTGCTAAAAGCGCTGTCTACTGTCATTACTTCGTATGGCGTTAAAGTTGTGAGTTCGAATCCCGCTTGGGATTTTAATTTTTCACACTTGTTTTGCTATTTAATTTTTATTGAATAACTCATTGTGTATAATGTTATAATTTATGTTTATGTAACATATCTCTTAGTAGTATAGCGCATTTTTATCATATCAATATTAGTGAAATAGGACGACATTATTTCGGTGGCATAGTCCTTTTAACGTCTGTTGTTATACATGTATGAACATTAAGGATAAAATCACATCCACTGCTTATGTTGCAAAATTTAAAACATATTATAGTTATAATGTTATATGTTTTAGACCGTAAATGCATCTACGTTTTATACATACCAATTCAATAACATTTGTTCGACAGGTTTACTAGGTAACCAAATTACCATACTCAAGATACATGTGGGTTGGCTAAGTTAATTGACATTACAATATACCTTTTTTTAAGAATCTACTTATAACTGTTTTATTCAATAGTATAAAGATCTATTCAACTTATTAGTTTGCAACAATTCAAAGCGTCTTTTAATGAGAGTATTCATTTTTGTAACGTTTATTAAACAACTCTTCTATGAATCACATACATTTGGTTATGCCGTGTGCCATGTGTTTCGATTCACTCCATAATTAGTTGATCGACTTACCTCAGCATCTAGAGTCCTACTTCTCCAAGTGGTCACTCGGCGACCCCTCCTCCTACGGCTTTGTGGATTTCAATTATCTGGTGATGTTTAATTAATCCCTCCGAATTGTGTGGCCAATCCACCTCCATTTCCTCTCGTTGATGGTGATTGGGATTTGTTTGGTCCTTCTCTTGAGCTCTTGGTTTGAAATTATTTCTGGCCATCTGACTCAGTATTTTTCAAAGACATCGGTTGACGAACACCGGCAGCTTGTGGCCTAGTGTCTGTGTGTGTGCTTTAACGTACCCAATCCATACACCAGTACGGCCTTTACATTCAAATTGTTTGAAACGGTCTTGAGAGAGTTGAAGGCGTACTATGCTTTGCCAATTCTTACCTTTACGTCGTTACTAGCACCCCCTGTCTTGTTCACAATTCTGCCAAGGTATACAACGCTATCAACAATCTCCAATGATTGGTCCTCCAAAAGTATGGGTGCTGTGCGCGTCGTAGTGAGACGTGCTCCCTTTGTTTTCCTGGTGTGTATATGGAGCCCTAAATTTCTGGCTATTGTAGCGAGAACTTTAGTCGTCTCTTGCGTGTCTTTGTGAATGGGGGACTGGAAAGTCCAGGTCTTCTGGCTGTTTTTGGTTAGTGTGAACTGTATACCTCTTGGCTGACTCGTTGCAGTGCTCATTAACAAATTTATTAAAAGCGAGAAGATCAGAGGTGAAATCAAACAGCCTTGTCTCACGCCAGTTGTTACTTCAAAGAATGGGGAAAGTTCAGAATGTTGTACTACGTAACAAGTGGTATTCTCGTAGAGGCTGAGAAGAATGTTGATTTTTTTTTGTCTTGAATGCAATACAACTTTAATATCTTCCGTATTCAATTTACCATATCAAAATCTTTGTATGAACTTTAAATATAGAGGTGACACACTTCCAGGAACTGCTCAACAATAACCGCAGTGTGGTGATCTAGTCAACTGGATGTCCCACTGGTGTGCCATTCAGAAGCGTTCTGAGGTGTTCGCTCCATCTCTTTAGTTTGTCCTGGGGTTTTAAGAATATCTCACCTTTTAGGGATTTGACTTGTTTTTCTTAGCTTTTACCTGTTCCGGACAGCTTCCCGGAGATGCCGTACAGGGTACTCATGGTCTGCTTTATTGCTCTGACTTTGGCTTGTAGCTGCATGTGTCGAATGTAGCTCTTTTTGTCTACCATGTATATGTTTCCTTCTGACAGCCAACTCTTATACTGGCGATCTTCACGTTGAGTTTTGCCTTCACCGGCGCATGGTTGCAATCCACATCTACCACCCTATAGGCTCTGATATCAGCCAGTGTTCTTCTCTAGCGTTTTGATATTGCTATGTGCTTTATCTGGTTTGCAGTACTCATATCAGGTGATCTCCATGTCGTTTTATAGATGTGACAAGATCATTGTTGGCGCAGTAGTTCACATAACTTTTATTCTGCTCATTCATTGCGCTCAAGCCTTCCATGTCTATTAGTTTTCTTCCAGTGGTGTCGGAGCCCACATTGGCATTATTGTCTCCTCTGACAATTGCAATATCTCCTTGGAGTTGCCCATAGAAATACTATTTCATCTCTTGATCCGCTTTGTTTCTAGTGGCATAACATTCAATCAGGAAAACCTTCTGGAATTTAGACCTGTAGTGTGTTGTTACAATCCATCAGACACGTGTTTGCCTCTCTGTTAAGCATGAACCCCACTCCATTATGGTGTCCCCTCTTCCTCTGGTCTACCAGAATACAATACTGTATGCCCAATAGACAATTTAAGCTTACCTGCAGATGTCAATCTCACCTCATTCTCACATAGATACCTATCCCTCTCTCTATCTACCTCTGCAGTTCTTCCAGTCTCAATGAATGTTCCCGATCCGTAAGGCGTTCTTCGGGGCGAATAAAATCTACAGACAAGTCTGCTTCCGTTTCGTGGGAGTATAATGGCTTGCTAGTTTGCATAACTCAATTTATGTTAATGTTGTGTTTCAAATGTGATTGAATTTTCACAGCACACTACTAACGATCAATATTTACATACAGGTGATATTCAGTTGTATGTATGTAAAATGTAATCTGAATTGATATGTCAGTGCAAACATGCAAATGTTTAATACAGGTTAAAAAATAAATATTCTCATTAAAAAACACTTATAATCATTGTAAACTAATACTAGTAAGTTGAGTATATACTACTGAATAAAACAGTTATAAGTAGATTGTTTAAATAAATACGCTTTTTGCAATTTCCTGGGTCAATTTAGCCAAACCACGTGTATCAGCTGTATGGTAATTTAGTAACCTGTCGAACAAATGTAGTTTAATTGTTACCTTTAAAACATTGGTGTATTTATTGTTAACATATTTTATAACATTAACTATTTTTATAAGAATTTACACCAATACAAAGCTACATAATTATGTTTAAAATAAAGAAATAAATACAATTTTAGCTTTATTTTCCCTAAATTTACACACATTTTTGACAACAGTGGTTATACCATATTAAAATTTTAAATTATATGATATAATATAACCTTCATTTATTTCAGTAAAAATGTAAAAATTCAACTAAGAATAAATAACAAGGTATTTTTTGAAATTCTGGGGTCAATTTTCACAAATATAATGGTAATTTATGAGTATCCTGGTAAACAAATCTAGCTTAAATGTGTAATTTATAGATATGGTTGTTGTTTAAAAGGATATTTATTACATTAATAATCTTCTTTAAAGAAATTGCAACAGATCAAAGCCACATTAAGACTTAAAACAACAAATTAATGTTGTTGTTTTTTCTCATTTTCTTTGTAAAAAACACACACAAGCAGTAGCTAAAGAAACACATCAAATATTACAAATATCACATTTAACATAAATTGTGTTAGTTTGATTTAAAATAATGAAATCAAAATTATGTTAAACACATTTTTATAACAATTCATCCAAGAATTAAATCATGTAGTTTTTTAAATTAACGGGACAATTTACCCCACTCACTTTTAGCAACAGTATGATATTACTTTAAGAGCATAGATTTGGTGATTGTTTAAAATGATTTCTATTACATTTAGCTTATTTTTTAAGAGCATGCAATAACTGAATGGCAGATCTTTGATAAAAAACACACCCGAATTGAGGTGATTTTTCCACATTTATTTCGTATATATTTTTCAACAGTGTTGACGAAATATATTGAATGTTACACACATCAAATATAACATCACTTCAGTTAGTTTGGTTAAAAGATATATAAAATGGTATAATGACAGCTAAGTAATAGGGTTTTAGCGAACATAGGGTAAAATTAATAATTTATGCGGCCATCATGGCGGCCATCTTGGATTGCCGGCCATTGTAAAAGAGGATTGTTTTTAAGTAATTGATTTTTGATTTCAGTATACGTATACCTTTCATTTAAAACCAATCTCAGCTTGAGGCGCGAATTTCGAATTAATGACCCTTGACTCTTGGACTAGAATTGTTGAGCGTTGAATTCTTCGCAATATTGTTTTCTTCAAATTCTTGACCGAATTTTAATCCAATGTGTTGTTAAATCCGAAAAATAGCATAAACAACATTTTATACGTATAAGTAATCCATTTCAGAAACTCTTTGCCGGACATCTGTTGTTGTTTTACATTTTAACGCGCATCTTCGAGTTTAGTCATCTTGAATTGCTGACGAAAACATATACATGTGCGTTTAAATTTCGTGACTGTTTTAACTGTTGTTTACATCATAACACGTATGTACACGCAATTTTTAGAAAATGTGAATTTCAGATAACTGAAAGCACTTTTATTTTCAATACGTTCTTTTATCATATATATGTTCTGCGCAATATTGTAATCGGGACGATTTCAGAATCGCCCTGCGCGTTTTTGGAATTCCAGTACGGTCCGCTTTTATTGGAATTCCAAAAACGCGCAGATCAGTTCTAGAATAGTCCTTGCGCAAAGTTGAAATCGGGACAAAGTTTGAATATATGAAATCGACCGTTGTTATTAATTTTCGTTAATGTGTCGTCATCGTAATACCAATCATAGAAATATTGAGTACATTATGTATCACAAAATTCTTTGCATTTCATTAATGAACAATATTATAATCGTAATTTTATATAAAATTCCCAGTTTTCGGACGTTGTGGGTCAGATTTATGAAGCGGAAAACTGTATCATACCTTTAATTTGAAAACAGTTAGTTTAAGCATTTTGGAAATTATGTTTTAAAGCAATAAAAGTGTGAATATTCAAATGGTTTTCTTGCAGTCGAATTAATCGATTAGTGTTGCATTACCTAAGGGAAATCCTCTATTATTTTCCACCACAAAATATACCATGTACATTCAAAGGCTAAACTAAAGTTTTCATTTGTTTATTTGCACATAACAATAGTACATAATACATTGAATGCCAACAATAAAAAGAAATTATAACCGTGATTTAACATGTACAAATGGTTGACATACATTATAGAGCAGATTTTAAAGCAGAAACAGTAGTTGTATTCACGGTTATTTAAACAATAACCTACACCAAATCTCAGGAAAAATAAATATCGTACGGACTAAAAATTGCTTAAATTTTAATGTCATAAAATTAATATAAATTAATATGTTGCCAAAATTAAACAAAAAACTAAACAATATTATGATTGTGAATAAAGCAACCCGAGTAGATGCCAAAATACCTTTATAACAAAATCATTTAGTTTTTTTGTTAAGTAAATTTAACATTTATTTAATATTTAACCACCGCAGTTTTATGAACGCATTGTATTAGTTTCAAATAAAACATTTCCTCTATGTACTAGTATTCGTGCGGATATACGTTGGATCCGCTCTCTCATATATTTACGGATACCGACCAACCGACCGTACGACCACTCACTCGCTCGCTCCCACGCACGCACTCACACACTCGCTCGCTCGCACGCACGCACTCGCTCGCTAACTCACTCACCGATTCACTGACGGATTGACTCAACTGTTAACATTGCAAAACAATATGTCACATGTTCCAACTTTCTATTAAAATAGCATATGATTATTGCGTTTTACAGATTTGTTATTTTTGGATCTGTCCTTAAAACTATGAAGCTGGGTGTGAAGCACGCTACTGCGAATGCCTGAAATAATTATTTACTATTATACGACAGTATATTGAACCAAATATTTTATATTTATTTGTGAATAGTGACAGAATACATTGCATTAGTTTCAAAGAAACATTTTCTCTATGTAGTAGTATTATTGTTTGCTAAAATAAAAAATGAATTGATTAATTGGTATTTAATTAATTAATTAGGAAATCATGTTTAATATTTAACATGAACATTCTAAATAAATATAAAAATACTATATTTATATATTTTGTGAGCAGGGTTGGCATAAAACCCGGGTTTTATAGTATTGACCGCCCCGGCGGGTAATACTGGGAAAAACCGGGGTTTACAGGGTTTTACTGGGCGATTGTGGGCAATACTGGGGAAAAAGATATTGCACAATTATGTTTACATTGCATACTAATAATGAGTTTCTACATATAAACACATATCTATTAACAATCATTTACTGCAAGTAACATTGTTTATTTCTTTTAATATAATTTCATGTGGAAAACATATAGATAATTGCTTTTCATGTTGACACAATTTAAGTTAGATTTTTTGTCAGCCTTGACAATACTGAGTATTACTAGGCATCTGTGTATTTACTCACTTTCATTATATTTTTCTTAGTATATATACGCATATGTAACAAAATTATGTTTATGAAAGAAAAAGAGGAAATGTACAAGATAAATCTGACAATTCTAACATATGTTATAAAATATTTAAGACGAGTTCATGTTCCAAAAAAAAACCTCTTGCAGCCCTATGATGTACATTAATTAATGACACAATATAATTGAGATATCAATAATGACCCACCCACAATAATATGTATAAATAAACAGTCGAATTGAGACATGACCATGTTCTAGATTAATGGTTTCTCCCGTAAATAGTTAAATCAATTCATATAAACGGGTGGTAACAGCAATAAGTTGATAACTCACTGCACCAGTACAGTAAATGTTTGTATTGGTATATATTCCATACTATCGATACGAATTAATGGCGCAGGCGGTAAGAGCGCGGCGCATTATTTATGAACCAACGGTCATGTTTTGGAGTCCTGCTGGTGAAACTTTTTTCAAATGTATAAAGGTATTATATACTAGTACATTTTATGACTATGAGACGGACACAGGCAGTAAAGGAGATGCTGATGACGCTGAGACCGTGGTAGCAAGTGAATGGCGTCACGCTGTGATTGTTTTTGAGTTTGTGATTGTTATTATTGACATGTAACTGATAAATGAAAAAAAAAGAAAAAAAAGAGAAATACAAACCCAGAGTACATTAGAAACAAATATCACTTCATAAATTGCAATAAAAAATCAAGTTTTACTAAAATGTTTCAGAACAGACTTGAACCCGGTTCGCCGTCATCTAAAAATGCAGCATATACCGCTTGACCCTTCTTCTTTTGCTTTTAGTTGTCTGTTTATGTTTATATGAATACTATACTTGAAATGAATGGCGATTTAATCTGACAGTAAAAATAGCAATTACATTGATACCTCTACAAAATGGACTGTGCTGATCTTTGGTGTCTCAGAGGTCGCTGTCGGACTATACACCCTCTTAAACAAACACAAACATTGACTGATTTGGCAGATGCAATTACTAACAAAAACTGGACGCCTTGAAGGAATATAATATATAAACAGGTTTAATGCAGATCTCAACGAGGGGCCACTGGAAAGAAGGCCCATGTCAATTCTAAGGGTCTTTTGCAAACTCGTATCCAAAGAGGGTATCCCTAAGTTGTATAGATAACAACAAAGAACAGTTTAATGCATGAAATAAAGAAAGATTGATAAATGTAGAACAGTTTAATGCATGAAATAAAGATGGATTGATAAATGTAGACTTATTTTATTATCAAGCGGAATCATTTCAGAAACAAATTAGAAAATATTTCATGATAAGTGACAAATGAACGAACGAACCAGTGGATATGTGCTGCCACACGACAATACTGTAAACATTCATATATTGGATCTGCAAAATAAAAAATAAGTCATTTTCTTTATAATATAATTTGACGTAGTATTTCGATTTATGAAAACAATTTAAATTGCATATTGACTGAAGAAAAAATAGTATTGCCCAGTTTTCCCAAGTATTGCCCACTTACAGAGTATTGACCGGGGCGGGAAAAACCGATAACACCCGCCGGGAAAACCCGGGGGCGGGTGATTTGTGACATCCCTGTTTGTGAGACACTACAGAAGCAAACATATCAAAGACAAATATTAAAGTTACGGAGCGGAAATACTTTCCAAACGTTTTGACCCGCAATCTCATATATTAACTGATACCGAACGACCACTCGCGCGCTCCCTCACTCACTCACTCCCTCCCTCCATCACTCACTCACTCACTCAGGAGCGGGGGGTGAGGGTAGCCTATTGACTTTTTTAATAATTTGCATAATTCATAGTTTTTATTAGTCTAATGCTACTTATTACCGCTACTAGTTGTCATTCTAATGTAAAAACCACCACCATCACCACCACCTTCATCATCACACCACCATCACCATCATTGCAATTACCGTTACCGCTACTACTTCTCATAAAAATATAAGCACCACCACCACCATCATCACACCACCATCACCACACCACCACCATCATAACACCACCACCACCATTGCAATTACCGTTGCCGCTAATACTTCTCATACTTATATAACCACTACCACCGCCATTGGTATTACCGCCACTATTTCACATTCACGGACATAAGCCCCCCCCCCCCTCGACTAAAGCCCGCTCAATGTTTTTGACACCCCCGGACTAAACCTTGCAGTGTGTGTTAACTTCTTGATATAAAAGCTGAACATTATTAAAAGACTACGTATCGGATTGTATTTCAACTTAATAAATTTAGTAACATGGATTCTGCGTTGTCTATGAATATACTAAATAGCATAATATAAAGTTGTTCTGTAAACACGCTGCCATAATAATGCATAGAGTCATAAATTGTGTTTAAACATTGCTTAACTAATCCATTTTATCGTAATCCAACATGGCGCATAAATGTTTTGTACTAACACCGATTCCTACGCGTTATAGAGACAATATAAATATCACGCGTTATCACACCGAAAACAAATGCATTATTGTTTGGAATTATGATAACCATACGCAATTAATGCAACATACATACATATACGCTATGAGACGTTTAACCACGCCTATTTAGGTCCTACTCTGAACACCTGTGACAGTATACGAATGTTTTACACGAAATGACGTCAAACAAGTAACTGCTAGATTTCTGAATCGTTATCACAGTGAAAGTCACATTTCTTAGAATGGTCAATAAGTAGAGCAACCATTGATTGAAAAGTTCACAATGTACATTGGACAAAAATTAATATCGTAAAAACAAGTTACATACATCGTAATCGAAATATAAATAAATGAGAGTCGACCTAAAACGTTTGTTTATAATTTGCAGATAAGAAATACAGCTACTTATATTAATAGTAGTAGTAATAATACTAATAATACTACTAATAATAATACTAATTATAATACTATAATAAATAATAATAATAATTAATAATAATAATTATAATATTAATACAAATAATAATAATAATAATAATAGTTACAACAACAATAATAGCATTACCACAAATAATTATAATAATACTAATATTACTAATATAATAATAATAACTAAATTGTGTTAAATAAAGGTATAATGGTGGTAGGGTTTTGGACTATTAAACTTGTTCATTACATTCTTGACTACATTTGCTTATCATGATTCGTTGTGTTTTCTTTATAATGATATTAAATGAAATATCTAACTTCAAAATGTATCATTTATCGCGATCAACAAGTAAAGTGATGTGTTTAAGACCATACCGGAGATTTGTGTCTGTTCGATATTATTTAAGTATGCTTTATTGCATATTGCACACGTAGTATCAGCACGTCCGGCAACCTAAACTTGCATATGCATGTACATTAACCGTATGCACGTTTCAGATTATATAACTGTTGCATATCGTGTATTATTTTCAGATCATGAATTCCAAGTTTGTGTTTGCGGTTATTACATTCCAAGGTATACACTTGCATGTATCTCTTTAACAATTAATAAATTAAGTATAATTACCATCGATTTAAATATGACAAACTGTGTTATAACATTATTGTGTTATACACTCTGTAGACAGTGGTTACAGTCTCAAATCAAGCCGATTTATATCAACTATATTTATATAAAATACTATTTTACCTTAATTAACGTGTGTTAATAATATATATACGAGCTGGATGCCACTAGTTGAAATATTTCAATATATTTCAGAACTGCTTTCTGCCAATGGCGACGTCGAATTGAACGCATTAAAGTTCCAAACGTGTTATACATTCGAATGTCAATCGGACACGGATATTTCTATCCATTACAACAGTTCGCGTACAATAGCAGAGTGCACGAAAACACTGCAGGCATGCTATCTGGTTGAACAATCTCTCGGAAAGTACTATTCAGTGTCATACACTGGCCATGGAGCTATTGTCAACGTCGTAAACGTTGAGAAAACACATGGTACATACTCTTGCTGTGAATTGCATAGTGACGTAAAATGTGTCAATACAAACGAAGGATCACTGGCTGGAAAGACTTCCGTGTACAAACAAAACCGGGACATCACTACAACGGCCAACGGTATAAAATAGTATATGAGGTGCTTCGTTCGAAAACCGGGCTTAATGCATGTGCATAAAGTGTCGGACTGCAAAGCTAATTCGGGACGGTACTTTTCGCTTTTATGGTATTTTCTGTTTCAAGGAAGTCTCTTATAAACATAAATCCACTGTAGTCGGAAAGTGCCGTCCTGAATTAGCCTGTTGGACTTAAGTCCGTTTTTCCCAACACACGCCTCATGTTTACTTCAATATATATTCACAACTGCAACTTATGTAATAAATCCGTAGTCTCGGCATTTGCTTGTATACATATGATATATAAATATAGTTAACTACATTAATATTTTGTATTTATATTACTCATTTGAAAATTTGATTTATCTCATTAGTTGACAGTTAAACACACACTATTTGCATTGAGCTTATTTTTCATATTATCTGCATAGATGCATCGTCTTTGATGGAGAGAAACACATGCCATAACGAAATCACCACTGGTGTTTGTGTCACGTTTTTTGTATGTCTTCTAATCCTCGGAGTTACTGCATTGTATATCAGGGTCACAGGTTAGTTTTGGTATATCTTATTTGAGTGTTTATCCATAAGAAAAGTAATCCAATTTTAGCAAACGCTGGATAATATAATCAAGCACACATTTGGTTTAATAAATATTGATTAGTTAATCTGAGATACGTTTGTACATTATTAATATCACG
Source organism: Congeria kusceri (assembly GCA_027627225.1). Classification (NCBI taxonomy): domain Eukaryota; kingdom Metazoa; phylum Mollusca; class Bivalvia; order Myida; family Dreissenidae; genus Congeria; species Congeria kusceri. Next base: position 27,594,918 of record CM051026.1, on the reverse strand, counting down.
TTTAATTGTAACATTTCATTTACGCTATGATGTGATTTATTTGCATAGTGGCTATATTCATAACGGCATGTCATGATAGTGGAAGTATAACATTACATAATAATTGTATGTTGTCATAAACTCAGATAGTTATTATGCTTTCAGGACGGTGTCTCGGAAAACATTTATGTAAGGTGTGTGTTTTTGAAGTTTGCTATACAACTTTATTCATCGTGTGTGTTCATGAAAACCACACATGTCAACTAACCGACAGTTCTCGACATATGTCGATAATGGAAAAGATCAAACAATAATTAATTTATAAATGATTGCGAGTTGTATCTTCCTATATGATTCTTGATAGGTGTTTATGATTTGATCATTGAATAATAATAGCACTTATTTGTCATGCATGTATGTAATCACTGTGACTTATTGATTTTGGCTTACATTTCCGTAATAATATGTCGCTGTAATAAAAGTTAGAATCCAGAATGGTACAAGGTATGGCTAACAAAGAGTAGACATTTTATAATAACTTCCTTCTTGTAAATATTGTTATTATATGCATACTTTTGCACCATTTGCATTAAACATCTGTATTAAATGCATGATTGTATTTGTACACACATACTAATTTTCAAAAGATGTTGAACACAACATTGACGACCATGTTTAAGCATGCAAAACTGTATGTAATGTATATTAAAACATAAACATTTTGATACTACACACTTACGATTACACATGCATTAAAATGGCTCCGCATGTTTATCCCGTAGAACGAATGCAAAACCATCGATATATTCGTTTACATTTATAAAATGATGTCAAAGAACAGTTGTTGTTAATTGCAATAGTCCATATTTCCATTGAAATTAAACACTTTTCTTAATGTTTCCATTTGCTCTCGGTTTGGAATATTAATGTTGTTATTATTGTATATACTTTACATGAATGGTAATAAAATACACTGATTGTTTAAACAGGACAAAGGCGCCCATTATACTACGAGGCAAGGTACTGCTCATTTATTAATGGTTTTGCAACACATATTTTATAAATATAATTGCAATTAATATTTTCAGAAAGTCAAACATTAAAACTTATAATAGTATACGTTCATTATCGGTATATTTGATTGTGCTATTCCAATAACAAGTGTCAGCACATTAACTTTTATCATAGCTACTCTTATATTGCAGAGAGTGCTAAAACCATACAGAGCCTGTCATTGTTGGAAACTGCCAATCAGTCGCAAAAGGAGGCATCAGTCTTGTACCATAGCACTATACAAAATAGTGAGTCTGGCATAGGCTGATAATGGACGACGATCACACGACAACAAATGTTATATAAGAGAAAAAAGTCAAGTTGTTAATTAAGTTCCTCATGTCATGGTAAAGTTGATTTTTGATTTTAGTAATAGTTATGTAAAGTAGCAAAACTCACATGTGTGTGTAGCATTACATGGAATTATCGATTTTCTTAATCAAAACGTTTGTAGTAGGACTGGTATTATCCCTTGTTTTAAGTATCTCCCTCTATGAGTTAAACACATCCTTTTATTTGTTAAACTTATTTGAAGTGTTAGTCCTGTTAAATAATAATATTTAATATATGCAGTATAATTATTCACTGTACGGTTCTGCATATTTTTTAATGTTATAAATTTATTATATGAATCTCAATCTCTGTTTGGTGTGTTCACTGTTTGTACGTGAAACTAGATTTTCAACTCTTGGAGTTATAACTCCGCCAGTAAAACCCTTTTAATAAGTTATACTTTAGATTTTATATATTTTTCCACTGATATATTCCCCCGGTAATTTTAGTTGATTAAA
>CM051026.1:27518142-27592895 GCA_027627225.1 Congeria kusceri | reverse complement strand
TGATTGTAGTTTATTCATTGAACAATAAAAGTACAGATAACATGGTACAAGAACTAACATATGAAACTTTATTTTAAACGATCCATGATTACATTTTCTATCAATTGTAGTGCATTTGTATAGAAGTTTTTGTTTCTTACAACACATTATTATTTACGATACGTTTGTCTTCACACCATCAAATGGAATGCCTCATAGTTTGTTTTATTTTTTTATCAAGTTTACAAGTATCCAAACAATTTTCCTCTGAAAACCTACTTTTGTTTAATTCATGTCATAATTTACGATGCTGTATCTGTCTTCTTATCACGATGTAGAATGGAACCGATGAAGGGTGGTGGCTATGAGTCCAACCATGATTCGCTTGTCAAAGAATTCGACATGGACGATCAGCTATACGCTGTTGGTAAGAACAAACATTTCTACTACACCTGTGTCCCATTACATATACCAAAACAACTACTACTACTTTTATAACAACAACAACAACTACTACTACTAGTTCTACAACTTATACTACTACAGCTACTACTACTACTACTACCACTTCTACTACTAATACTACTACTGCTTCTACTTCTACTACTACTTCTACATCTACTACTACTACTACTACTACTAATACTACTATTACTTCTACTTCTACTACTACTTCTACCTCTATTACTACTACTACTACTACTACTGCTACTACTAACAAAAACAACAACTACTACTACTACAACTACAACTACTAACAACAACAACAACTCCTCCTCCTCCTCTTCCTCCTCCTGCTCCTACTACTACTATTACTACTACTACTACTACTACTACTACTACTACTACTACTACTACTACTACTACTACTACTACTACTACTTCTACTACTACTACTACTACTACTACTACTACTACTATTACTACTACTACTACTACTACCACTACTGCTTCTACTACTACTACTACTACTACTCCTACTACTACAACTCCCCCTCCTCCTTCTCCTCCTACTACTTATACTACTACTACTACTACTACTACTACTACTACTACTACTACTACTACTACTACTACTACTACTACTATTACAACTACTACTACTACTACTACTACAACTACTACTACTACTAAAACTACTACTACTACTACTACTACTACTACTACTACTACTATTACTACTACTATTACTGCTACATCTACTACTACTACTACTACTACTACTACTACAACAACAACTACTACTACTACTACTACTTCTACTACTACGACTACTACTGCTACTACTACTACTACTACTACTACTACTACTGCTACTACTACTACTACTACTACTACTACTACTACCACTACTACTACTACTACTACTACTACTACTACTACTACTACTGCAACTACTACTACTACTACTACTACTACAACTCCTGCTCCACCTCCTACTACTACTACTACTACTACTACTACTACTACTACTACTACTACTACTACTACTACTACTGCTACTACTACTACTACTACTACTACTTCTACTACTACTTCTACTACTACTACTACTAATACTACTACTACTACTACTACTACTACTACTACTACTACTACTACTACTACTACTACTACTACTACTACTACTACTACTACTACTACTACTACTACTACTACTACTACTGCCTTTGCTATTACTACTACTCTATGCACTTCATCATATTAACGATAACTTTACTACTACTACTACTACTACTGCTACCTTTGCTATTACTACTACCACATGCACTACATCATATTAACGATAACTTTACATTGTATATATTGTGTTTTGCAGGTGGTAGGACAACGTATGCTGAAATAAATACACCGTGAATGTTCAACAGTCATGTTATACCATGCTAAATACTACCACGTTTTAGTAGCGTTTTGACCGTTTTATTTTTTTGTTTGTAAATATAATCTCAATTTTGCCATATGTCTATATACTGAGTAAATGGAATGTCTTGTGTATGAACTTAATTAATTTCCGTCAAATACACTGTTTCCGAAATAGCTCTTCATATGCTATTAATCAATTGTGTCACTTAAAGCGACATATTCGCAGAATTGTGTTGTGTTTTGTTTTTAAAATGACATCATTGGAACTGCAAACGTTTATACATATGGTGTAATACAGATTTAAATAATACAACTGTAACCAAAGAAAAGTGGTTCACCCTACGGTGCTCGAGTTTAGGAGATCAAAATCCACACGGCCAGACGGACTAATAAAGCTAAATATGTACCGTAACAGGTATATGGTTTCTTAAAACATTACATGTGTTGTTGTTCCACATATTTGGAACATAAAACATAATTCCCAACATTGAGTCTCATTATGATAGAAAATGAATAGCACAGCTTTTTATTACATGACATTGTATAAGTCGTGTACCAGGCAATACATTTACTTCCCCGGGATATTTAACTTTTGATTTTAAACATTTACAAATATATATTTAAATAATGGAAAAGGAAGTTTGTTAGTAGATTGTTGTTTAAAGATGAACTTAAATAGTTTTAGGGGACTTATGTTGTTTTAAAAACTTAATTAAAAAGAACAGGTATGTCATGCACAAGCAGAGTGCACCGTTTATTTCGGTCGACTTTCAAATGTGTCCCACTATTTTTGGAAATAAGTGTTCGATGTCTATGTTTTTAATCCAACGTAATTGAAAAAACAACAACATATTATTCATTTATGTGATGAGTGATTTTGTACATATTCAGTTTAATCAGTAGTTTGAACTCGATCGAAACATTGCCCATCGATACTTCAATTTTCAACTTTTACCGAAATTTTAAACAAACGTTTATTAATTTATTTGGTGAGTGATTGTTGCATGTATTTAGTTAAATTATTGGTTTGAACTTTATCAAAACATTGCACACCGATACAACAATTTTGCTGTTTACTGAATTTGTACATGTACATGTATATATAAAATAAAGTAAAGCTAGAAAAACGCTTTACTGCTCGATTAATGGCTATTCATCATTTAATAATAGATTAGGAGGAAGTTAAAATGTGAATGGATAAACCTGGGAAGGTCTGTTACTATGAAAACTTCAAAACAGGAAATAATGTAGATTTAGGTCAGTATGTCATACAACAATCACTATAAGAAAATAGCCATTCATTCTAAGTGGGGACATTTTACAGTTACCCATCTGTTTCATTGTGTTGTAGGAATCTGCTGTTGTTAGGTGTCCAAACATCTGGCCCCGTGTTCACAAAACAAGTTAAGCCTGATTTTCAGGTTCAAGATGAACTTGAGCCAGATATTTCAGGATCAGGCTAAAAAATGATGTTCACTAAAATTAGGATCAATTTTAATTTTTGGCCAATATATATTATATTTTAAACTCTGAGTGCATTTGCTATCTGATATGAAGATTTTAATAGAAAAATAACAAACAAGTGTGCTTTTATCAAGAAGAAAAGTAATTCTGAAAATAAAATATGTTTGATATTCCGCTCAGTTGCGCTACAAGATCAAGATCAGCTAAGACCTATCCTGATCTTCTAACTGATCCTTTGTGAACACAGTGCCTGGCGCGTTTACAGACAGTGTGGGGCATGGAAAGCCAACACGAGACGAAACATGTTTTACGTCTGGGTCCGTATTCACAAAGCTTCTTTGCAAAAACTTAAGAACATTCCTTCAAATAATAATTATATTTCTTAAGTCTCCGAATGTTTCATGTATAGGTCTCTTTACATTAAAATTGTAAACTAGTAAATATTGTTTAGATGTTTCATTTTGCACCCTTTTGCAAACAGAAATCATTGAATTTCGCAAAGAAAATATAATCTGAAATTTTGACTTAAGGTCAACTTAAGTTAACATTTTCAACAGGAGTTTTGTGAATACCGACCCTTGAATGCCACAAGTCACGATTGAATGCAGAGAAAGTCTTTTTTGGGAGATTAAACACTTACGAAACGGTTTCATCCAGTGTATTAACGGCTCAACAAAGAGAAATCTAATGCTTTGAGCTGGGATTTTTATGTTGTTTCTTATGATTAGTAATACAGAACAATGTAACATAACAAGGGTGGTAGTTGAATAAAAAAAATGCATAATGCAAATTGTCGTTCAATTAAGAATTTCATAGTTTATAGGGACAATAAATTAGCACTAGTTTTTTAGGGTAAAATACGAAGTTGACATTCTCTATTAAATAATCATTGAAACTATATCAGAAACAGTTTGACCAAATTACCCTTGTTTATATATATATATATTTTTTGAACGTTTTATTCATTTTGTATATTAATTAGATGTAATAGAGCTGCAACGATTTTTTCGATGCTTCAATAGCTCTATTGTAAATGACGCGATTCGATTTTCGATATTAAACCAACAAATTTCAATTTGATTCGGCTTAATAGGAGAAATAATATTTAATGATCGGTTGTTCTTAAACTGTTAAATAAAATTGCGGTGTGTGTCTAGGTGTAAACAGAAAACATGAATCGAATCGAATTATTGAACTTTATGACGTTCGAAATCGAATTGAATCGAGCTCTGGCTAAATTGTTGCCGATTTAGGATGTACTACTAAATGAATGGCACTGTTAACTCAAGCAATACAAAATAAAAACTGAGGCAGTTGTTTGTTGTGACCTCACTATTGTAAACGACGATACGTTTCATCTTTACACATTTAGCACAGTGTCCGATAACGAACATTGAGTTGAAAGTGAAAGTAACGCCGTAAAACCACCACCAAAAAGTTACTTAACACTAACCCTATGTGTTTTTATCCTTTTACTGGTAGTAAATCGATATAATACTCGTATAATTTGAGCGCTATACTATCGATATTTTAGATCATGTTTATCCGATCGCTATTTATAGAGCGGAATATGATCACGAGTGACAGTAACTTAAGTGCCACCAATTTTATTTTTTTTACATTATTGGAAAAACAAATAATTGCTGCCTTGTCTTAAACATAAATATAAATAAAACACCTGTTTAAAAGGTTTTTTGATCAATTAAAAACTCGAGTACTTTATGGACTATTTTCTTTTTTGTCGCGGAATGATACTAGGTTTTTTTCAAATAGTCTAGTGTCATTTGATAGCAACGATGCCAACAATGCAAAGTCCAAATAATCAAAAATCCATTTTTAAGTTTGTCCTTATTCTTTCATAAAATAACATATAAATATTATAAATATCATATTATATGAATATCAAGTGTGTTGGATGATGTTTATCATGCTCGGCTCAAAAAAGGGAAGGGAAGCCTCGCGCTACCTTGTTTCTCAGCCTCGCATGATAAACTTTTATCCAACAGTAACATTCGCTGGATCATTTGTCATGATTGTGTCGTTCATGCTGTAAAGCAAATTGATTGCTCTATTACACACTCTTAGTTAGAAATACGAGTTTTACGTCCGCTTGGGAGGCTCTAGTAACATTTATTTTATTTAAGAATTGACAAGTTTTTGTCTGCAGTTCATCGGTGTATAAACGGTCGGGAAAAGTACGCCTAATTTGCATAAACTCTGCATATGCGTAGTTTTCCCGACATTTCATGAAATGAAGATAAATATTATTCAATTCAAATAATTACAATACAAAATGGATACAGACTTTACTTTAAACAGTCCAAGGGTTGCTACTGACTTGAAGCCTCTGGCGTAGGAATCCCCGTTCTAGTTTCGGTTTCATTTTTGTCTAACGGCATTTCTAACATCTCGTCGGACATTTCAAAACGACGTGGATCATTTTGGAGTTTACTTTCTGGTAAAAACAATTCAATTTGCCCAATATGCGTTAACAATTTCTTGGTCTGCAACACCGGCAACCAATTAATCAGTCATTTATTTGCGAACGATGTTGTATACATCGTAAACGTTCGCGCAAAACAATGACGTCATTTCGAGCGCATGAAAGTCATCATCGTAAAGGATCGCGTAAAACAATGACGTCATTTCGCAAATAGAGAATGCAAAAGTAGAACGGTCAATAATAATAAAGAGTTAATTTGCATACGCAGCCGGTTAATAGGGTATGAATAACAGGTCGCGTGGGCGGATTATCCAAATTGAATCAGACTGCTGCGTTTACGTGAAAATGCAAAAAGTTGTAATTATTATCTGCAAACATTACTAAAACACACTGAATATTTTTCCCACAGGGAAGTCAAAAATACTAGGAATTTTAGAGCTTCTGTTGCTACGTCGCACATTGATAAAATGACTAAAATGACAACAACTTTTTAAATCGAGTGAAACAAGGTATTAGTGAAGAGAACTGACTGAACTAACAAGTCATGTCAAGTCAAGTCAATTCTCTTTATTAATAACAAACAGGCCACTGGCCCAAAGTATATAACATACATATACATAAACATAGGATTGATATATGTAATATATATATCTTCGTATAAACAATTGCTATTTTATCTGTTAATTTCTTGTAGCAAATGATATACATAGAGTGTAAGTTCGCGCAAACGTTAACCATTTCTGAACCACCAGAATACCAATAATACAGTAAATGCTTAATACTTTTTACAAATAAAGAATGCATGATATTCACAATCTAGTAATAATACATTTTTATTAACTTGACAAAAAGTGCATATACGTTCCTCTCTAGGAACATGATGATGTTTTCAGTTTTCATAGTTAATTTATGTTTGCAAAATCTAAATCTGCAAAATACTTTATAATTAAGCGGTATATCTAATAATAAATATCGTTCGATATTTAACGATGTTTTAAAGTTTTTATAGTGTAAACATCGACTGGAATTATTTTAATTTCGAACCAGTTTTGTGTATAACAAGTAATAAGCGTTTGTTTAAACATAGAACGTAAAATGTTTACATCTCCAGTTTCTTGAAAAATCCAAACATATCCAAATATAAAAAAAGCGAAACTCCATTGGCGACAGCAGGAGAGAGCTCTTATCAGCAGCCCGAGGTCCTTTATTTATGGCAAGTGACCATTGGCCAAAAAATTAAAGCAATAAGAATTGACTCTACCGCTGACAGCCTCTGAAGACTGAAAATATGACAACATGGAAGATATGGACGAGGATACGAATTACTCCATTCACATAGCACTAATCAAACTGTTGTAGTATTTAAATATAAACAAAGCGAAACTCCAATTGGAGAGAACTCCAAAGTCATAGGAAAATAACATTTTAACCTTTGTAGCCCAGAAAGTTCGTTCTACATGTAATTATGTCCCCTTTCGAAGAAATGGGGGTATCTTGCTTTGCACCATTCCGTCGGTCGGTCGGTCTGTCCGAAGACCATTTCGTTTCCGCACGATATCTAGAGAACGCTTTGACCTATGATCATGAAAGTTGGTATGCTGGTTACTTTGGAGGAAAGGAAGACGCCTAAACATTTTGAGGTCAACAGGTAAAAGGTCAAGGTTACCGTTGCTAAAAAAAGAACAACGGTTTTCGCTCAATAACTTGAGAACGCATCGAGATATTTAATGAAACTTTATACATAGATACCTTATATCGAGACCTCGCTTGGAATCGCATATGGGGTGGGTGGGTCAAGGTCAAGGTCACCATTACTAAAATAGAAAAACGGTTTCCGCTCAATAACTTGAGAACGCATCGAGATAGTTTAATGCAACTTCATACATAGATACCATTTATCGAGACCTCGCTTGGGATTGCATATTTAAAAACAATCTTCACAATTGCACATATTCACAACTTGGCTGCAAGTCGGGGGGGATACATGCTTTGCAAACATCTCGTGTTTATCTAAATATTTAAGCATAAGTTAACATTGTTTTATGTATCGTGTTGGGAAGATGTATTATTTCCAAAATATTTAATACAGTTTGCAAGAAAAGTTAAACATAAAGGCAGTCTTACACATTCTCCAGAAAACCATACTTGTATTCGTACACATTTAATAAATAAATGTGGTCTGCAGAAATCATTATATACACATTCTATATTTGGACTAATAAACAGTACAACAATTGTCAAATTTGTCTTGTCGCCTTGCCTGGTCCCAACATTACAAGAAACCGACTGTGTTAGACGACCCCCTGAAAGTTTTACACAGGAGTTTCAATTAAAATGCATTGCCTTTAAGATTTTTTAGAAATGTCCGTTAATCAAAGTTCTGTAGCGCTTGAAAATGCCGTACATGGTTTATTTTATCAAATGATTTACCAAAATCTACATATAAACAATAAAATCGTCCTCGTGGTTTTGTAAAATGTTTAAATCATCGCTTGTAAACAGAATATATTGTCAACCGCTGACTAATTCGAAAACCTGAAATAACATTGCTGACACATTAACAGAAGTTCCCAACAACCTGGTTTAATCATTACAACGCATTCGTTCAACCGATTTTATAAACGTCTCGAGGTTGCTTTTAAACTATTTATAACTCTTAGGTTGTAGTTGTGAAATTATCACGTAGTCCAAACAGCCAATCAATTTCACTTCCGGAGTCCCGTGGTTTACAAAAGATATGTCCGGTATTGCAAGTAGCGCATAATGCAGAGTAAGCGGATGAAAGTGAAAAATAACTTAAAATCTGATAAAAAGCATGTTTTATTCTTGAAGTTATATTCTTCATTTTTTATCGAAATATATGGTAATTATTATGATTATTTTTTATTTAGCCACTATATGTATTTGAAGATTGTATATACGTATTATAAACTGACGACCTAATCCATCAGCCGTTCGGCCAGTCGGACATGTATGCATGTATGCGTGTATTTTAATGCCATTGAAGTGATGCACGTGTTTTTCAAAATAACGACAAAACGTATTACACAATGCTTTATAATTGTACCCATTGATGTTTATCGATAAGACGCAGTATTTACAATATTTCTGTGTCAAGAAATATATTTCGCTTATTTATACCGTTCGTTTTATATTTCGAACTGATGACATTGTTCAAATGTGCATTGCACAATGCGTGAATATGTGCCATTTTTTAACATTCTTTTCAACAAGACCGTTCAACTAAACCAACTAAACCATCTAAACGTTAATAGTACTACATGCCTGTGCAACACACACACAATTGTCATAGCCGGAAGTGACTGTTCAATGAAATCAAACACTTGTGTTTTTTTAAGTGTGGTTAATTTTTTAGGCTTACCGTCGATATCTAGTGCCTTGTATACTATTGTACTGGTGTGTCTTTGGTTTCTGTGCAGGTGGTAACCGATGCGCGCGCACTCAAAAGTTGGCATACTGCAATTTTAGAGTTAGCGTACTGCAAACCCTCGGTTAATTATGATTATGAGACAGATGTGTAACAATTGAATAGCACTAAGTACGAACGGATATATATGATCTTAGTAAAACGAGCGATGTAACAGTTTGTTTCTTGAAAACGTGTCAAATTGATCATGAACGTTCACTGTTGAAACCTTCGCACTATACCAACTTAAGATTATTTTGTGTGTAATTACACACACAATACGATTTATGTTGCTTTGCAATTACCATATCACGTACGAAGTTTAAATGTATTTATTTTGTAAAAAGCCTAAGGCTTATTGAGACACACTCGAGTCCGTTTCTTGAGTAGAACCAATGCTTGGTGTATTTGGGGTGGGGGATCTTGAGAATGCTCTCAGAGTGGGGATCGAACCCGGGATAACAACGCCACTGCGAAATCTCATATCACATAGGTGAAATGTCTTAGCACTAGTATTGTGTTAATAGCCACAATTTAGAACGACAAAGAGTAGTTAATTGGCCAATAAATAATGTTTATGCGCAAATTATTTCGATTCTAACATGATTTGACATATATCTTTATTATGCTCCCCTCAGAATCGGGACTTCTTTTTTGCGTTGTTTATTGGGTATTTAACAACAATAATTGTGTTCTTTGTTTATAGAAAAATTAGCGAGTTTCATGTTAAAATAATTTATATAGTCCTCCTACGTGTCGTTTGTTTCAAGATAACCCCTGGACATCATAACTAACTGACCTAATGCATTATTCCAACGTTGGAATGCGCGCGCTTTCCGCCCCAGAAGTCAGCTGTCAACGCTTCTCTATCCCATCTGTACGGTCGTCCAACAGTTATTTGTATTCCTAATTTTTAGGTTTGTAATAAAATTCCTTTTTTTTCAAACGATTCAAACGGAATTCGTTATAGTTTAATCATCAGTCAAGATACATTGACAATTTGCTGAGAATAAATTAAATAAATTCACCGCATATCGAATATAATATTATAATAACTTGCTACTGATTAGTATGTTTACGATAGGAATATTGCTTGTTTTTATATGTGGTACTACATGGTACGGTAAGTGATTATATTCTGTACAGCTCTATTGCTATAATAATACAAGTTTATTTATTGAAGATACACTATTAATTTCCAATCTTAAGTAATTTTTTCATTCAAATATATTTTTACTACGCTTAAAGGGACTATGTTAACGAAAAGGGCCTAGAGGGGTGATTTCGTTAAAAATCTGAAATTAAGATATTAAAACTAGCATACAACGACTGTTAAAAATAGGTGTATACTTTGGGAAAAGAGTTTACGCATGTACATGTATTTACCAATGAGAAAAATTGTATGTCTTAAGTTGCATGTACCTAGCAAGGCGGATGTAATAAATAGTTGTAATTATCTTATATTTGACAATTGAAACTACCGAAATAAAGTCGACTCAGCTGATCCACTTAGAAAGGAATCGGACATCGCTTTTAGCAACTCAGATAAAGATGTGAAGAAGCAATACGAGAGGAGGCACACCGTTAACACTGGACAGGTATAATATACAGTTTTAATTAGGCGTAAAACATATATTTGTTTTAGGTTATCCGACATACCCTAAAAAATGCCTGAACTTAGAACATTTTATTGTGTTGAGATTTTATTTTGCAATAATTAAATATTGTTTCTATGGGATAAATAAGTGTTTAGTTCTGATATCATCCACTTCAAAACAATGATAAATGATATGATTGGTATGTTTTAAATATTTATTCAGTTTTACCATCTTCAAGTTAACCATTTACCAAATAATGAAAACAAATCCCCACCTACCTGCCCAATATTTTGGGCATACAACCTAAATCAAACATATGTGTACGCCTTATCATTGTCAATGCTTTATTTCATATAATTGTTTCATATTCTGTGACAACACATTTGAAAAACAATGTTTTCATTGACCGTTGAAGATGCTGTAACAACATTGTTATAGGCCTATGATTTCATTGACCTTTTATAATGTCGTGACATCACATTTTGTGGTAAATGCATTTATTGGCCGTTTCAAGTGAGACAGCACATCTAATAATTTTTCAGTATATTGACTACTTATTTGTTGAATCTGCGTCGATGTACTTTTGTTGCAAACAGTGGGTAGTTAAAGATTTATTTACCAAAAAATAAAGCATACAAATAACCTTCTTCATATGATTGTAATACGATTTTCCCTCAGACTGAGTATGTTCATTATATTGCCATAAAGTATTTGTCATATAAAATATGTCACTTATACATTACTTAATATTCATGATGTCACATATTCGATATGTTGAACAATTAAGTTTACACATCCCGTGTGTTTTAAAATTTGCATAAAATTATCAAGCCAAATATCATATCATCTGCTCGAAATATATATATTATAGTTGTCAGGTATCTTCCACCAGATTATAATTGTGACCGTTTGCTGTGCATTGACATTGTTGATTTGGACGGCTACGTTATCCATTGGTGTATTCCGGAAGTACCCTTATACGCATCCAGGTTGTATATTTGAACGCATACAACTTTATGTAAAGATTTAAATCAAATATTGATGTAAATATGTATTTATCATATGAATATATGACTTATATCTATTGAACAAATGTTACTACTCAAAGACGACAATGTAATTGTATCTCTCTTGTTCATGCACTTATCAGTACACGTGTTCTTTGTAAAGAAAGAATAACTCCAGTAGATGAACGCACTTTGTTGATAATATAGTCATGTCGGACCGAGACAATATGATAGTTTTATACTCATACATAATATATTAAATACAAATAGTAATATAAATATACCGATAATAAAGGGAATCCAAATCTTTAGTATAATATTAATTCATTGTAATTGTAACTAATAATAGTAACTATAATGAATAATATATATATACAATTCTTGATAAAACTAATAGCCCTTTTATTATAATTAATTGTATGTAATAATACACCAGTACATTTTAATTACAAATAATATTATATAAATATCTTATTATGCTCCACGATGGTGGGAGCATATAGTCGCCGCTTTTTTATCCGTCCGAATTATATTTCTATTGTTATTCACTTTATCTGGTTGTGAAACAAGTTTCACCCACAATTTATAATACTACAAGTCCGTCATTTCGTCTGTCTGGTACTTTGTTTCCGCACGAGATCTCTGGAACTAATGACTCCAATTCACTGAAACGTTATATACAGCATCACTACAGGTTGGTCATGCGCATTTTGTCAGGTCGTTCCATTTAGATAAATTTTCATGGAGTTATAGCCCTTCGATTATAAAAAGGACATTTCAGTAGGACATTGGCGCTCGAGATCTCAGGAACTAATATCTCGAATTTAATAAATTGTCTGATCGTTCCAGTCTGATGATTTTTCCTGGAGTTTTTGCCTTTGATTATGAAATGGCTGTTGTGCTTTTCCACATTATAACTTGGCCATGGATGGAGGGATTTTATATTTTCTAGATTCAAACGTTTGCTGCCATGAGCTGGTGGGTATCACTCATGAAACATGTCCCTAGGTTAAAGGTAATGTTCACACCTAGAAGTCAAATATAAAAATTTGCACTGCTTGTCTGTGCTTCAACATGTATTTTAAAACTACCAGGAACAAATGTCAAACTTAGCGAGGCAACATGAATTGCGCAAGAACCAGTCCGCAGGTGAAAGGTCAAAGTCACGCTTAGAGGTCAAAGGTCAAAATCAGGTATTTGTTTGTCCGGACTTTGACTTGGCCATGGATTGAATATTGAGTTGGCACAAATGTTTGCCCAATTCGGCATGTCACGCACATGAAACATAACTGTTGGCCAAAGGTCAAGGTCACACTTTAATGTCCAAAATCGAAATTCCCTTTTTGCTTTTCTACAATAATAACTCGTTGAATTGAATTGAATTTACTTTACACAAGTTTTGCCTCAACATGATAATGTGTATGCGCATGATTCAGGTTTAAGTTCAAGGCCGCAGTTAGATGTCACAGCGGCATCGGGGAGCATCCATTGGTTCTGCTGGTATTCTGGTTTATGTATGATATTAATAATAACCCTTCGTAATTATAATAAATAATATCACATATTACGTATTAACCAAATACACATAATACATTTGTAGTTTATTGTTGTTTAACCTGTCATTTCATTTTCCCCTGTATTTTGTTCTCAGAAGACTCAATCCACGTAATGACGTTAGCACTAATACAAGTAAAGGTTTTGAAACGATGTATGGCGAAAGACTCACACTTGTGCATCATTGTGCAAATGCATGTACCCTCATCCCCGTATTTACTAAGAGCACTGCTCTAGAAAATGTGCGCACAGAAAACCCTGACAACCAGACTTTTATCGCTTTTGTGACCCATCATTCCGCAAATACCAATGTGTCCGCTGTTGCTGAGTGTACAGTTCTAGAGCATATATATGTAGATGACCCATGCAACCACGAGTCAACCACTTTCGTAAACCATGCTTATGGAAAATTCCCTTTTTGCACAGATACGGAAAGTAATGTTTCATAAAATACACCTGCAGCAGACCCAGACAGCCAAGTATTCACCCATGATTATGCAAATACCCATGTTTCCGCTATTGCTGAATTGTACTGCTTCAGAATGTTTGCATGTAGATATACCAGAAAAACAAGTGTCAGTCGCCTTTGAGAACGCTATATATGGAACTATTCCTACTAAGACACTGATGAAATTTTTGCCATGACAGCTTTAAAACATATACCTGTAGCTGACACGGACAGTAACAAGTCATGCGCGTATGACCTTTTAATCACCAAATAGTTTCGTTTGAACAATCGGAAACTCAAATACATACGTTGACCTGACAGTTGGTTTAGGTTACACAACACTAATAAACGCTGAAAAGCTCGACCCAAGTACTTGCTGATATACTGAAGTGTTTCCTTCATTTGTATGTTTTTCAGTTTGCTTTCAAATTTTAGTTTTACTTGTATCTGCTTTTTTTATAATTAATTGATACTTTGACATCTTATGTCTCCGCATTGGAACGTTAAACTAAGCGGGTTAAGACCGTTTAATGACCGACTTGGCTTTTATTAAGTTGTTTGAATATAGTTAGTAGTTTTGCGTCGTTTGTTTTATATATTACATACTATATAGTATGTTGTAAATGTAATTTATCGCTGACCGTTCCCAAATGGCTGCCCAAGCTTTGCATTTTCAGTTAGCATTATTTGTTCATATTATTATTATTATTTGCGGTGGGCAATAGTTTAGACAGGATTTGCATTTAAATGTCAACCCACATATCACGAATCCACTAAACATTGGACATATTTTGCTTTTTAACTTACCACTATTGGCGCCATGCAATATTAACATGTGAGTTAAATGCCATTTTCAATACCCTGACGCTTCTGTATTGTCCCCTGATTGGATTTGCTGAATGAACATTACAGTAAAAGTTATAAAGCCAGTTGAATTGCTGCTTTTAAAATGCATCGTTATCAATTAAAAAAACAACAACACAAGAGCATATGCATAGACATAATAGTAACGTCACTTAGTTGCCTAACTGGTAAAACTTCATCTACTGTAAGTTAATGTTTGGACAATTTTATTGTAAATAATTTATTTCCGAGGATCCGTGAAATTTGCTGCGATTTTGAACAAGATTGCGTCCACAGACTTTGCTAACTTTGCCAAAGATTTAGTACGATAATTAGAACAATATGTTATCATACCACAGTTCAGAGATTTGTCTTTGTTTAGGGTATTCAATAACTGTGATATACCTTGGTGGGCGGAACCTTACCTTGCAATAAGTTGCGTGCGTATCAAAATAACAACTAAATGCAAATATGCCGCACTCTCAATATGGTATAAAACACTTAGAACATACTTTTACCTCAATATGTTAATTATTTAACATCGCCCTGCGAGTTCGTTAAATAGCTAACATATTAAGGTAAAAGTATGCTTCAACTTTAACTTATTTGATGATAATCGGTTGCATAGTTAAAATTATATCAGATCAGTGCTAACAATGAAGCTCGTCAACACTATGATTATATATGTACATTATTCGTCATATGCTATTTATTTACAATATACAAATCAGATGTATTAATTCACATCATACAAACAATACCACACTGTTTAAATAAATAACAGTTACTGGTACCTGTGATAACCACATACATTGAATAATATGCAGTGGTTTTGGTAAACAGTCAATTATAATTCGAAAACGTGTATGAGAATATACAACAATTTTATATATTGTTCATTGCTAAATATATTGATGCATTCTACTATATTGAAACTGTCCAGAAATGCAATGAGTATGTGTTGTTTTAAATAGATACGACATGTAGGTGGTTTCGCTGGAATTGCCGTTTATTAAATTTACTTTCTGTTTGACCACAAATCCAAAGCGAACAACAATACAAACGTCAACAACAACACTTAATATGACTGTTATATGAGCTTCCCGCATTTTTGATCGTCGTAGTTTTTCGTATCGAACTGGTCCAGTCCTAAACGAAATATAATCATTGTAATGAAAGCGTTATATAAACATTATGCTTATGCAGTTACATGTAAGTATGGAGCATATCATTCCATCACATACTATAACTTAATTATTTAAAATGTATGAATAACTCATAAGCAAATCATAATAATTAAATGCGCTATATACACCTTTATGCTCAAGTCATTAAGTAAAAATACTAATTACTATTTTTAACTGCATTAACCTATCTATCGAAAAAATACGCCACAAACGTGTATGGCTAAATCTCTTTTCATTTGTATATTCATATTTCAAAACGAATTAAAATCTTAAATAATATAAACGTGATTAACATATGCTTTGCTTGTTTGCATATTTAAACATTGTGAATGTAAGTTCTATATACTGTTCTACATATGATCTAGTATTAAAAAGTACCATCACATGAAGGAGAGATAGGATACATACGCTTGAACTTCCGATTCCTGCATATCGTCTGAAACAAATTCACACTCAACATTGTTAGTAAAAATAATGTTACATGTAATGTAGGTGCCATTGCCGTCATACTGGACACAGACGTCCATGTAATGTATTTAAGGCAGACATAAGGCAAATATTATGTTTAAAGTTATATTATTGTTTTATTTATATTTGTACTCCAATCATGTTTAAATGGTGCAATTCATTATAGATGATGCTTACTTTCAAATGAGCGCTCGGTGATCGCTTCCACCGAACGCTTTCATCAGTTGTTTGTGTAGTTGTTGTAGGAATACTTTCATAATGATGCATACACGCGTTTGACTCTTCGTTGTCGTTTTCTTCTAAATTATCTAGTACAATATAGGCGTACACAATTTAACAATCAAGCATCTTCATAAAAAAAGAACACTTTTTATCCCATCATTAACGAAATAGCACCCCGTGGGATAAACTTAGCTGTATTTCCACACTGTCCACTTTTTTTCGAATAACGCAAATACGTGCAGTATATCATTTTGTTGTTTGTCGTGACGTCATTTTAAGTTTTTCGTGTTGTTTTCTTCGTTGGTGTTTTTCAAAATAAATAATAATAAATAAAACTAGAATACCAGGAAGGTATTGAGTAAAGATAAGTTTATTTGCAAGGCAAGAAAACGTGAATCACTCGCCAAGGCTAGTGGTTCAGGTTGTCTACGCCTTGCTAAATAAAAATATATTTGGTCAACAATAGTATTCTCTATTTTTCAATCACCACTCGGGAAACAAAATGCGATCATTCACCGAAATAAACAAATATCCTCTATTTATTAGCATCCTACGAGCATTTATTTAAGACAAGTTACCAACACACCGCAATTTAAAAAAAATAAAGACAAAAGACAAATTTGCTTAAAACTGTGGTCACCGCGTTATAATGTTACGGTCACCCGAAACTCACATATGACCCAGAATTAATCACAATACATGTAAATATATATATCGATTAATAATACTTGCACGGTTTGGCGATGGAAAACTGTCGGCGACAGTGGAAAGAGGGATAGTTTCGTAATGACCGTGATGCGCATCTGTGGGTATTTTGGCGGACAATGGTCTTGACCTTCTAGGTGTGTTAGAGCTGGCAGCAACCGATGGATTGTATGCTTCAGAAAAAATGACACAATGGGGATTTCAGATAAATGCCTGGAGTTTGGGGTATTTTAGCAGCGCGAAAAGCCGCATCGACAACAAACAAATCTTGAGCAAATGCTATGTTTTTAAATTGGTATTTGAAAGGCGTTGTATTTCAGTTGTTAATCATTGTTTGCTATTGTTATAAGAAAATACAGTAAAATATAATGATACAATGTTCCTAATATAATTGAAAACCTTAATTACATGTGTATGCATTGGCTTTACAGCTTAACGAAATTCTTGGTAACACATTTAATTAACAAGAGTGCATGTGCAGTCTCCGGTAGATGCAAATGCATACCGTGGCCGAAAGACCCATCAATGCGCATGCGCCGCTAACTGTAACACATATATTCTGGTTGAGGATGCCTGTCAAATAAAAGTTATATTGTTTTACTACGTTTGAACCAAAAGCCCATGTTAAGGTCATTAAGTATTAAATACCAAGATGCCCCTCGGCCTGTTCATCCGGAGATTGTGAGTTGTATACCTTTACCAGAAAAGTAAATGTTTCTAAAAACTTCAGTTCAGTGTTTAAGCAGGCAACGAAAATATGTCATAGCTTAACTTTGTAGGTCAACATCATAACTCGTGCACTATGTCAATCTGGTTTGAAATCAGATACTTGATTCAAAACATGTGACATGCTGTCTTTATGCACATCTTAATGCCTCGATATAATATCATGATAGCATTGGAGTTTAAATGAAACACAGTCGTTGCTCAAATAACAATTAAATCCAGCAAAGGTAAGGCCACTGCAATGACCATTCGTATGAAGAAAATTACACCTAAAAACAAAGCCAGGTGTTTAGACTAACAATGATAATCGTACAAACGTCATTACCAAAGGTTAAAGTGTGTGTCTGCTCTGATTTCAAAGCGATATCTTTTCCCGTTGAATCTGGCTCAAATTTAATAGTTGCCGTATTTCCGTCCCACTCTTATTAAAAAAACAACAACAAACAAACAAAACACGAACGTATGTTTATAAATTCTGACCATTAAGTAGGATATGATATGATTGTATTAGTCCTCTACTGGTAAAACCTGTTTGTGACTTTATGTTTGCTCGTTTCCTTTCGTCCGTCCGTCCTTCCGTCCGTCCTTCCGTCCGTCCTTCCGTCCTTTCTTCCATCCTTCCGTTCGGCCCATTTTGTGTCCGCTATATAACATTTTTGGATGGATATTGAAATTCCTTGGCATAAAGGTTCACCATTATAATGAGACAATGGGTCGCGCGCAAAATGTTGGACATTAGGCTAAGCTCCAAGGTCAATGTCACATTTAGAGGACAAATTTCAACAATGTGGGGTGTTTTTCCTGTCCGCTCTATAACTCTGTCATTTCTGGAGGGATTTTGAAATTGCTTGGCAGAATGTTCACCGTCATGCAATTATTGGTGTAATGTTTATTCTATTTTTTTTCCCTATAAATCTACATGTAATACATATGGTAATATGTGTTTCATTCTTTACGTTATTGAATGTTTACTCTATGTTTACTACATCATAACTAACCATCCTTAATACATGTAATTTAATATCGTCATCTGAACTCATGTAACTGCACAAACATATGCCCTCCGCCTTCAAAGAAATGGCGGAATATTGTTTTGGCTGGCCTGTCTGTATGTCTGTCTGTTATAATTATTACCTATTACAAGCCACCGGTAGGGGACGGCAGTCACATCCTGTGACAAACACTTGCTATTTTTTACATTACCCGTCTTCCACATACGTACACTGAGAATACCATAACGACTACTATCATATTCACGTACGATATACATATGGTATACTGTACTTGTCATTTACATTCATTTCATCGCCATACCAAGCACAAATAAAAAAACTGTCAAGGTAGTGATTGTGATGCTCTTGACGAAACATTTAATACAGTTTTCAAAAAAAATGGCTGGATGGACAAAAATCAAGTAACCCAGATTACATATAAGTAAACCAACCCAAATGTATAAAGTGAAAACAAATAAAGATTTCTGGCGGACATATAAACATATGATAATCAGGTGATTTCGAAACTAGTTAGGTTTTTATCAGTTTTCATACCAAAAGCGTTCCTTCACTGACTATTTTTGCAATATCGCTAAAAATAGAATGCCGCGTTCGTAATCAAGCAATTTTGAAATCAGTGATTATTACGTATATGCACAGGCATACCTTCAATGGGCTCTTTTACAAGGTTAGTGTAAGCAAGGGCGGTGGGACTTGAAAGACTAACATCGCCACCCGTCACCTTGTTTTAAATCTTGCGACACTGTTATATTGGACACAATGAGGTTGCGGTTGTCGATGTGGCAACCACATGTTACTGCATCAGGAAACGCGGTTCTCACTCTGCATTCAATGTCGGAGAATGAAACGGTTGCTACTATCGCAAAAGTCAAATATGTATGCAGCCTATAAACGTCTATTAGTCCACTGGTTGCATTAGCAATCGTGCACGATAAGCCCACCGTTGTAGGGGGCAACATTTGTATTACCTATTATTTGTTTTGACAACGCTGAAAAATAAACAATGGGCATATTTGTTATTTGACTGAAATGATGAAAAACAAATAAGATAATGGAAGTCAAACAAATAACAAACAATATACGCATATGATAATTTGATATTTCAGATGGAAAAAAAACACTATTCAAATGCAATTATAAACAACATTAACAATTGCGATTATTTAATACTTAAGAACTAATAATTACCGTTTTGATAGACGCATTTGACAGACACATATGATTATTGAATAATTTAGATCTGAAAAATAGTATTTAAATACATGTGTGACATATCTACAATACTTACATGCAGTAGCGGCGATCAACACTCATATGGTGCCAACTGTAAACACACGTATGGGTATTGGCATTTTCAGGCGAGCATTAATGCAATACAATTATGAATTTAGTCAACGTCTCTCACAAACTGTGATATGTGTACTCCTAAAATAATTGTATTTAAAAACGCGATTGTATAATACATTGGGTAAGTATATTCTCCGCAAGTATGGCAGGAAATAAAAATCGAAACCACTCAATGAAGTATGGCAATTTCAAGAGTCTACTCTCGATTTGCTATTTTGTTGTACTTGTAAATGACAGATCTTAAAACTCATCTTATTTAATCTCACCAAACGCATTGTACATTGATCACACTTCCAAATGGCGATTATTAATAAGGATCCAAATCATTTTATATGAAGAACGCAATTTTGATGCTTGATTCGTAGTTATGTTTTCTTCTTGGAATTATGTTAACGTACCTCTGCTAAACGCCCTACCTACGTATCTTAAAAATCAAATATGAATTGCAGGCACACATTTTCTTGATTGACGCTGTGTTAGATTTATTCAAATGTTGTGTTATTTGTTTAATCCCGAATTATTATTTCTAATACATACTGTATATTTAAATGGTTTAAAATACACCTGTAAATTTGGAACGTCTACAAAGAGTTACATAATTATTTTATTCGTAGACGGATATTATTTTCTGTCACCAGCAAATATTTAAGCACATTAAAAAGTTGTTTAAAAAGGAAGAACTAACTGAACACAGATGTTTAAGTAGTTTTACTTTCACTTGATACTAGTTTTTCCTTGTGCGGTGAATAATTGCGAATTGAACATCACACATCCACTTTATATCGGAAAGCATTTGCTTTGTATATACGTACACACTTACAGTTCCGCGTTATTCATTGGAGATCATAAATATTTTGTTATAAATTGTAAGTCTTGGGAATAGTTATGCTGTATTTGTGTTACGTCAGGCATAAATAGCCAAGTCAAACACCTGCTTAAAGTACCTATTGTTAAAGTCGTTACGTTGTTATCTACGCCTACACATGTACGTCTATATATATATTCGTTGGATAATACTCATCGGTGCAATAAACAATGTACACCATGTTTATGAATGTACAGTTGTATTTACAATGGGCTATATACATACTACAAAATTACAGCATAGACAATAAATATGATATAACATACATCACTTTACATATTGTTTTTCATTTAAGTAAACACACGCGTTAAAAATAACGTTTGAAATAATAAAACATGTCCTACATACAAGAATAATTCATACACCAATCATTGTGAACGTATTAACACATTTTCTAGAAATGGATAATCTAAAACAGTTCATCTTCGTTGACTTATCAGACATAGCACTATACATCACGTTAAAAAATGTACACACATTGTTTATGTACACATTACACTTCACATGATACAAACTCTCTTCATATAAACATAATGCAGTATTATTTGCACATCGGCACGATATAAAAATTATTGCAAACACTTTTTTTTCAATAATCGCATCAATGCTTTTTGTATAGAGATATATCTCCATTATGTAAACGCACTGATTTTTCATCAAAACATAATTTAAATCCCCAGATGAATTATATGGCCAACGTAGTGTTTGCATTTGTTTAACAGATGTATGCATTATGTCCATTGCTATTGCATGGTTTCCATTCGTATTTATTTCATGTTTCAATGGATTCCAAGTAGCTCCCATGGTCATTTACCAGATCTTTCGCATGTGACGAGAGCAGGATAAAACGACACAGTTATGTACATTACACAAACGTTGTCAATATATATGTGAATATGTTTGATCAAGGAACGTAACAGGATTTGCCAACACTATTAAAACAAAATATTAAGGAAGCTATGTTGCACACGCTCAAGAGGAATAATGAAAATATATGTATATGAACTGAAAGGAAGGTTACCTTCTTTTTTCGAAATTATACAACCCATACATGTAAAAGTAAATTTATGTATTGTGAGTCTTCCGGACTTCCTGAACGACGTAGATTCTCATATCGAACGGTTTCAGTCCTAAAAACAAAATGTGTAATATAAAACTAAATGTAAACATCATAAATTGTTAACGGGGTACACCGAACAATTTAACTTTTTTCACAAATAACCTTTGAAATGTCATGTGCATGTATACGAACAGATGTCTCATAATCTATTTTCCATTATCAAACTTCCAAATTCAAAGTCTGAGTAACATTAACTTTCAAACAGTGTTGAAATAGTCAAGTTTGAATGTAGTTCACGTGCATACTACTATTGACCAGTTTACCGTAAGTTTTGAAAATTAAGCTAACAGAAGCACAGCTATCTTCTTCGAATTCAGAAGCTTGGTAACAGTTACTTTCAAATAGCATGTTTATTTTTAATTATCCTTATGATGCGTATCAAATACATACTTGTGATGATCAGATTCCAGTTTATGTTCTTAAATAAATGCAAACATCATATTGTAAGCTATTTAAATGACCTTAATATAAAAGAGATATTCAAAATACATGTCGCCGCATAGAGAGTTATGTTATATTTTTCGAAAATTTGAAGCATAAATAGCCCTTTTAATTTGCTATTTCACTCGATAATAACATAATTAAAACTGGCCACATGACCGTTTTCGACAGGTACCCCAAATCAGACACCATATTAAATATATGCATGCGTACATATGCGATCCAATTTAAACAATGCTTACTTTAATTTGTGTGCTCATTAACTGTTTTCACAAAATTGCCTGACGTCTGCATGATGTTTGATGAGGCAACAGCCATGAAAACATGTGCATCATCGGTTGATTGTAGTTTAGCAGGAATACGTCCATAACAGTAGTTTTCGAAAGCGGCGGACTCTTTGATGTTTGAGTTTGCTTCGTTCATATCTTCTAGATGAGTCATGGTCACATTTACATCAATTGTTGGTTTCGGGAGAGTTGGAACATAACTTTTGGCAACAGAGGAAACTTGGGTATTTGCATATTTAAGTATGGTTCACATAAGCGGTTGAATCTTGGTTGACAGTGAGCTCTACATGAATACTTTCTAGAGCAGTGCCCTCGGTAGAGGTAGCAGCGGGGACGGCGGTACATGTGTTTGCATAAGTATGTATATGTTTGAGTTCCTGGTCGGCAGTGTTGTCTGTATTTCTAGGTGTGTTAGTTCCCCCGACATTACGACTGAGACTTTCTAAAAAACAAGTCATGGCAATTTTATATTTATATAATATTTTGTAATATATGTTTTAATTATAATGTATTTTATACATAAATGAACATATTATATAACACATTTATAATGTGTTATTATCAATATTGTTATTATAGTATTTTATAAATTATTAAATATCTTTAATTATTATATTGTATTTGATCATTATAATGCTCAAATTGGGGTTTGTACCCGTGATATACCATTTACATATGTACATAATGTTGTACGAATTGTGCAATTCAATACATGAAAATAACTAGGTCTGACTTGCCTATATGGCAGCATAATGTGTTCATTTATTGAAGTTATACTTTCTTTGCACAGAACATCTTAACTTATAAGAATAAATACGAGAGATTCATTATACATAACTATGTGGTCTACGAGTTGTAAAATGTACACCATAGATCTAAGTCACATAGTCAAATACTGCATACACATTTACATATTATGATTTTTTACACGTGTACACTATTTTTGGCTAAAAATATACACTACATTATAATGATGATTATTAGTATTAGTGTTATTATTATTATTATTATTATTATTATTATTATTATCATTATTATTATTGCTACTACTAATACTACTGCTACAACAACAACTACTACTACTACTACTACTACTACTACTACTACTACTACTACTACTACTACTACTACTACTACTACTACTACTACTACTACTAATAATAATAATAATAATAATAATAATAGTATTAATATTAATAATAATAATAATTATTATAATTATTATTATTATTATTAATTTTATTATAATACTACTACTACTACTACTACTAATAATAATAATAATAATAATAATATTATTATTATTATTATATTATTGTGATTTTTATTAAAACTATTGTGCGACATATAGGAAATGATTTTGTTAAGACACGTAAGTAACATACACAATTATTATTCTATAGGATATATGCAAGCAAATAAAAAGGATGAAAAAGCAACCCGCAGGTATAGTTTGGTACCTCCGGTAGAGACAAATGGATAGCGTAGCTGCCAGAGTGACCAAGGTTACTGCGCAACAAACTGTGATAATTATAATCTGGCGAGAGAAACATGTCAAATATAATATCCCATTCAATTGCATTCAATATGTTTATTGAGTTAAACGTAATAGCATATTTATAGCAATTACAACATACAGGAACACTTCTAATGCATTTGTAATACAAAGGCAATCAAATAGACATTATCGGAAGAGCACACATTGATTGTGGAATAATATTATCAATTAAACATATTAATGGCTTAATATATGAACGTTATATATGAACTTTGATATTAAATTAATGGCGTTTGCGAACTAATACTTATCAAACTCAAGTGGTAATTGTCTGTATTCACGTCGAACAGTACATTTATATTACTATAATAATATGATATAATAAGTGCGCTTATTTCGAGCACAGGACAGAATGTTTGATAACATAATTGTTGTTATACAGACGTTTAAAAGTGAATCTTCAATATAAATTTCATGACATTGAACTAATCCTTAAACATTGTGCGTTATGTATTCTTCATATAAACCAATTGTTCGAAAAAAGCGTATACCAAAAAGCAGACGCAATGCATAAATAACATTCATAATTGATAAAAAAGATTTAATAAGTATCAACATATTTCAAACGACCGATAACACAAACCTAAACTCTTATATAATTTACAACAACAACAACAACACATTATACCAAACAAACTTTATTCAAGCTCAAAACAATCCATATATTTCAAATATTGGTAAACATTATATAATCAAATATAATAGATAATTCAGTTAAATCCAATTTGAATAAGTCAATGGTAAGACAATATTGACTAGCGGGAACTCGTCTATGGAACGCGTATAAAAGATAATACTGAAATAAAGCCACAAAGGCAATTTCCGAGGAAATAGTGACGACGATGATTAATAATGGAATATGAAACTGTTAAGCGTATGCTTCCTTTCGCATTTATTCTGTACATCAAAAGATCGTAGACACACCATGACTTATATCCGCAATATAATTGTGAATATGTAATATAACCCAGCAAGCAAGCCCAGATTTGACACATATGGGCCCCTTGAGGATTTATATATGGGCCCCATGTAGGCTACCGATATGGGCCCCACCCCAGAAAGTGCAACCGGGATCTATGTGGGTCCCATATGGGTTGCAATATGGGTCTTAAATGGGACCCATGTGGGACCAACATGGGACCATAATGGGCAAACACAAATGGGACCTTGATGGGATACCCACATGGGCATCACCCCAGAAAATGCAACTGGGAAGAACGTGGGTCCCATATGTATTGCAATATGTGTCTACCATGGGACCTGTGTGGTCTTTACATGGGACCATTATGGGCAAACACAGATGGGACCTTGATGGGAAACCCACATGGGCCCCACCCTAACAAGTGCAACCGGGATTTATGTGGATTACAATATGGGTCTACCATGGGACCCATGTGGTCTCAACATAGAACTATTATGGGCAAACACAGATGTGACCTTGATGGGAGACCCACAAGGGCCCCACTGCAGAAGGTGCAACCGGGATTTGCATGGGTGCCATATTGGTTGCAACACAGCTTTGTCCTAAAGGAAAACCCGAATAAAATAGTTACTGAAAAAGTTCAAACATGATTCTCTTCATAATTTTTCTTTTATACAGAGGTAGTTGTTGCGAAGCTGTGTTAAACATTCTATGGTTGTCAAACTTCATAGACAGGACAATATAAATATATGCTAATAGTGGCCACAAGTAGCTTTCCAGTCTGTAGTCCTGCTAACAATGTATTCTTCTTGACAATCACCTATCTGTCATATAGAGCTTTGCAACAACCAACACTTAACAAATGACATATTATTTGGAGTATAATTTGGACCATATCATGAAAGCTTTAAAATGGTGTTAATTATTAATGTATTGATAATTATACACTTAAATCATGTTTTAAAATAAGTTTTCATCTTAATACGTAAATAAGACAAACGAACTATTTTAATAATAGTATAAGAACACACAATGCTGCATGTGTCACTGTGACAGATGTTCAAATAAGCATATCGAGATCTACATCTTTGTCTTACAATTTTCAATAATTGTTTAATAAACAATTATTACCAAAATGCTCTATTGCGCATATGTAAACAATTGTATGTAATTGTAATAAAATTATTTTGAACGACACAAACAGTCAACACATTCTCAACTTGAAGAAAATGAACATCCAATATGTCAATTCATTTTTAATACTTCACTAGCATTTAAAACGTATACGGGACGTTATACAGGCAGCTGTTGAAATAGTTATGTCAATATCTGGAAAGCACGACTGTTGTTCTTGCACTGTTGTTATTTTTTCATGAACATCACCATTTACACATTTTACTTCCCTTAATTTATCTCGGTTGGTGACAACAATATACCGGTAGTAATTAATTTAATACAGTACTTCCAACTCCATTTCTTCCCTTCTAGCGCAATTTATTGTAGCAATGCTCGACTTGCAGTGGACGCATTTCTTTTGACTATTTCTGAAGATAAAAAACAACGTCATATATTTCAGCTCAATCAATCTGAGGCTGCTTTACATGTAAATTAAGTGAACTTAATACACACATTTGTTTGTAAAACTTAAGTGTTTTTTGTTATTTTAACTTAACAACAGGTTTAAATTGTTAAGTTAAACAAAAAACAGTCATATACGTTTGCGAAATACTCCTATATAGACATACATATTTAAACGGCTGCGTGTGTTGGAGATTGACAATGTTTATCATTCCGCAATTATACGAAGACACATACCAGTACATAATTTGATTAGTTATTAGTTAAGTTATTGTGCATAATACTATTTTATCCTCGATGCATGGTGATTTGCAAGCGTTTTACATCAACCTAATTTTGCAAAACACCAACCGATTTCTGTTAAAACAATACAATAGAAAGTTGACAGAGAAAATGCTACAATAATGTTAACATTCATTTTGATTATAGAAGCAAAAGTAATTGATATTCTAATCGAGACCAGGTCTGGCAATCGGGCTTAATGCATTTGCGTAAAATGTCGTCCTGGGCCCGTATTCACAAACATTCTAAGTCTAAATTTCAGACTTTAACTCAATATAGGAATCACAATAGCGAATCGATCATAATGCAAGTCACACAATAATCACATTCATCACAAAATATGAGAATGAGTCTAGGTTTCAGACTCAAAATGTTTGTTAATACGGACCCTGGATCAGCCTACGCTTTTATGGAATTTTCTGTCTCTTCTAAACATAAATCCACTGTACAGGCTAATCAGGGATGACACTTAATGCACACGCATAAAGCCCGATTTTTCCAAGACAAGCCGCATATTAACATATACACCTATCATTGGAACTTGTTTCTACATTACAGTTATACCAATTATTATAAATTATATAGCAAATTAACTCACCGTAGAAAATGCCCACTATAGGATGGTTGCTGTAAAGCAGTTTGCATTCTGACCAAGAACAAGGATTGTATGTGAGACTTTATTATACATGTTCGTCATTTGCTTAGTTGCTTTCTCTTCAACCCTTGATAACGCCAACGCAGCAAACAATGAGATATTGTGCCTATAATAATATCAAAATTATAGCAATGCAATATTTTGATTGCACAATAGCATAAATTCATGTTCTATTTCGCGAAATTGTGTGACAAATTCAAATCGGGGTTAGAAAAACAAACTCTTGCGTAAATTTAAGTTGCCTTATAAATATAATGTATGTTAATAACAGTTTGTATAACTTGCCAATCAGTTTTAATATAAAAAAAGCCAAACATGTTTCCTGGTTGAATTTTCAGTTTTCAAAACAGCTGTCAACGGATCTCAATAAGACACAGCGGTCTAACAGGTACAAACGGGATATAATTGTCCAAAAAAGCGTTTTATTATAGAGTCAAAAAACTTAAACCACTAAATGAACAATTAATTGCTAATTTGCTACAACCCATTAGCATTTTAAAATTTAAAATACACATGTTAACTGAAAAATGTTGATCACATATCAAACTGATATGGGCAAAAATATCATTTGGGACCCACATTGGGCCCATATGGTATATTTTCACAACTAAAACCCATATGGGTTTGCTTGACTGAGACCCTCCTGTGTTTGATATGGACATATCATAGTGGCTTACTTGCACTCTGTGTCCCATTTTGGTCTGATATTGGCAAAAACATGTTTGGGACCCACATGGGGCCTTCATGGTATATTTGCCAAGCTGCACCCTATACTTGGACCATATGGGACCTTGCTTGCTGGGATCCATATGGGCTTTCTTCTTGGGAGCCATACTGGTTTGCTGGACTGGGACCCACCTGGGTGTTATAGTGGTAAGACAAAGCATTTGGGTCCCATACAATCTCATATGGTTTATCAGCCATGGTAAAGCACTTTTCTTGCCCATATGGGGTTGCTTGCTGAGACCCATATGGGCTTTCTTGCAGTGGACCCATATGGGCTTGCTTACTGGGTCGAATGTGGTATATTATTTAAGATTCACATGGGGCCCATATGGTATATTTGCCCAAATATAACACATATTGGGCCCATATGGAATGCTTTCTAGGCCTTTCTAGTCGGGCCCCATGTGGGTTTACTTTACTTGGACCCACTTGGGTTTGACTGGGCTCATGACAGCCCAGGTAAAACCCATATCGCGCCCTTATGGGGTGGCTTGCTGGGACCAATATGGGCTTACTCGCAGTGAGCTTCCTATCTTGGACCCATATGTGTTATGTGGGCAAAAAGTCAGTTGGGTCCCACTTGGGGTCCATATTGTATTTTGGTTACCAGCTATAGCCGATATTGGGCCATATGGACTTGCTTTCTGGGACCCATATGGGCTTTCTAGTAAGGAAACACATGGTTTTACTTTACTGGACTCATCTGGGTTTTATATTGGCAAGATAATGCACATGCGGCCCACATAGGGCCCATATTGTATTTTGCCCAACTATAGCCCATATTGGGCCCATATGGACTTGCTTTCGGGAACCCATATAGGCTTTCTAGTATGGATCCAAATGGATTTACTTTACTTGGACCCATCTGGGTTTTATAGTGGCAAGATAATTGGGCCCATGAGGTATATCAGCCAAGATAAAACCCATTTCGTGCCCACATGAGACGGCTTGGCGGATCCATATCGGCATACACGCATTGGACCCACATGGTCTTCCTTGCTCGGACCCATATGGGTCTGTTATTGGCAAACAAATATGATTTGGGACGCACATGGTGACCATATGGTATTTTGTGGCCAGCTATAGACAATATTGGGCCCATACGGGCTTGCTTGCTGGTAAGATATGGCATCTCAACATGGAAAGTACATATGATAAAATGCTTATATTGCTTTTTAACAAGCATGATGCATGTATAAATTGAATTGTAACGAATAGACGTGTAGCATATGACATGCATTAGTTATTTAATAAATAATTTTCGATTTATTGTTGTGTATCGGCCAATAAACAACAATTTTGAGTTCTGATGCATAAGTATTAAACCACTAGGGCCAAGCATTAGAACGAGAAAGAGTAATTTAGTGGCCATTAAACAATATAATGCGATTATTATTTCGATTTTAAGATAATTTGACATAATTTGACATATTTTTGCAATTGTAATTTGAACTACTTTGAATATCTTCCGCTAAAAATCGGGACAATTTTGTGCGTCGGTTATTGGGCAGTATTGCAACGACACTGTTTTCTTTGTCTATAGAAACATTAGCGAGTATCATGTTAGAATAACACGTTGCATAAAATAAGCTTTGTTGTATTATTCGTTTTCTAGCTCCTTTATTTCTACGTCTTTGTTTATTAGTTTACCCTGTTGTTCTTTCCACATCAACTTTACTTTTAATAAGAGGACCCCTTATTTTGTCTGAAGGAAAAATGTCTGAAGGTTGTAATGTCGATTAAACTAATACATTTAGAAAGAGTGTTTAACATATATTGCAGACAAAGTGTATAACGACATCGATTCACGTGCATGCATTCTACACTATTTATACTTTCCGATCTAATAAATGCATTAACTAGAACAGAACATAGAAAATCGGACACAACAATATAAACGATCTTGTTCCTTTTGACAATGTTTTATGTGACATGTTACTGTTGCGGCTAATACAGAAACAGTCAACCGATATTTTCATGTAATTACACATTCACAGTAAATTAGTGATAACAATATTAAACTTTGATGGCTCAATCACTTCCGCCATACTAATTTGGACAGAGGCAAAAAAAAACTACAACAAAACAGCAACCGTTTATAAAACAAACACAGCAACACGCCTGTCCTTTGTTATATACGAGGGCTGTATGATAAGTTCATAGACTTTGTCTATTATTATATTGATAAGAATTATATGAAAATTGCAAAGATGATGCAACAATATATCACTAACAACGTAATTTAGAAACAGACTACTCAATATGAATATGAGCGGTATATTTGCGTGGTATTGCAACCATGGAGTTAGAATATACTTATTAACGATGATTATGTGTTGTTATATCAGATGTACATGGTGGCATTTAGTTACTCAAACGTGTCAAATTATATTTGAACTGAAGATTAACACTATACGAAGTTGAAAATGTACTAGTTTATACCCTCGATTTTTGTATGGTAGTCGTATGTTTTTTTCGACATTCTACTCTTCGATACAGTGCACAATCAATAGCAGATGGTCTGGTTGTAATTGAAGATTCACACAAAGATGCATTTAGCTGAGTAATGTGATGTTGTGCTTACTCAACGGTTTACTTGCTACACTCCTATACATTTAATTAAGGTTTGTTACATATGACGGATTTCAGGAGCTGCATGTTTGGTGGCTGTCGACGATTTATAACGATTTACATCTAACTGACATATCGTACATTGAAAAAAAAGGTACTATCACCCTTGTATACACATATGCTGATGACATCATCTGGCTTTCAAGGGACGATGTATTATTTTTTTCGGCGTAGCTTTCTAAGATCACTTTTGAGCTAGATTTCTTGCGATAATTATGCAGTGGGAAAATTGAATGCCAATAGAATTAGACACATTTTCTATTTTTATGGAAGGCAAACTTCAAACAATGGTTGAACGTATACCAATAACTGTTGTATAATTTTGGGGATTAAACATTTACATAATTGTTTGCATAAGCGGTTAAAATGAAGTTATAAACATATTCTCGACATATACTTTAGAACTGAGGCTAATTATGAACGTTTTTTCTCATTCTATGCCATAAACAGAATGCTATATTCATTCACGTAACGAAATAACTATTTTGTTTAGCCTACATTAATAACAATGTAGGAAAATAATTTCGGGAATGAATTGAAATTATGTATCAGACAAGTCTGTATAGTTATTTATAGTACCGGTAATATACCATTCATGTTAGATATCTAATATAAAAACGATTTTAAGTCAAACAAGCATTTATACTGTGCATCCAAATAAAAAGCGATAGTCAGGGAACATTCAGCGATTTTTGAAATGTTAAGACTTTATTTTGATAACGCAAACATAAAAATTCATTAGACCATGACGATTTTAAATTATATTAGTAGAACTCTGATATATCAAGGGTGCGAAATTTAACAACAAGGCTACGAGTAATGATACGCCAATAGAGTTGTTAACCGTTGAATATTTAGATATGAGCTATAAAATAATTAACATCTTATAATTGTAAATGAGATATCAGGTACATGCGTAACATTCTTATTTTGGAATTGCCTTGCTGACAACGTTATCCTTTGTATAGATAAGATAAATTTGTTAATTTCATTATGTTTAAAGTAAACAGTAACACACATGGTTCAAACGCTATAATAGTAAAGGATTTTTAATGCTATGTTTGTGTGTGTGCCATTGATTTAACTGATTAAATATAATGTACACAAAACAATGAGAGCATACTATAGCTTTCCATACTACGTCCACATCATTCCTTGTTACTGTACATACAACTATTAAAATATTACCGCTAATAACGCTAATCCACAAGTCGCTGTCCCATTTGTTTTCATTCTTAAACATTATTGCATTATTTTCCAGATATTTCGGTACATTCGGCTTTGTTGGTGGATAAACAAGAAAAATATAATTGTTCATTTTGTTTTGAGTAACACAAACATATTTGTTTAAACACGAATACATTCTCATATACATGTCTTTAAGAAAGGGAGATAACCAACATATGCTACAGCATAATGCACTTAAATTGCACTTGTTTACTTCCTCTCACATAGATAGTTATACAGTCTGTTTTGGTAGCAAATAATCTGAATGCGATATTTTGTATTAAGTTATGCATTTAATGTATAGTTTGGAATGGGTACAAAAAATAAATGTTGTTAAATGTACTGGCGCACGTTAAATGCCAAAATATGTACACACATGTGTATTCCATACGCCCTTAGTTAATTTGCATTTGACATGTCGCAGGAAGGTAGCATAACCTTTCATATGTTCATTATCTATTTGTCAATTTGAATCCAACAATTGTAATTTCAATAATTTAGACATAAATGACAAAACTACGATTAGATCACCCAGTGATAAGCTTATGAAGGAATCGCAGTTGTGGCTTCATATATCAAAACAAAAATCATGCTAGTAATACGACACTTAATGGTTCAGATTATCTTATCCGATATACCTTTCAATCATTAAAATTGAACCCCATTGAAATAACCTCCAATGTATGCACACATGACAAACACAAGACAACGGTTTTCGACAAAAATGTATCGAATTAATACCGAATGTTTACAAAAATTTATTAATTTAAAAAATGGTTCACATTGATGCTCTGTTTATACCAAATAAGTTATAAAAGTTTAGAGCTTATTTAGTACTTCTTATTAGATACATGTATATGAGCTTCATTTACGTATTCTTCATATTTCTTATCAATGCAATCTTATTTGTCGTCAAGGGCCGGTATTCCCAAATCTCCTAAGGGAAATCTAAACTTCAATTGTACTTAAGTGAACATTTCAGGCCACATTGCATCCATAGATTTCTATAGACAAAAGGGTAAAATACAAAACATCCAATATATATTCACCTGTTGAAATCAACTGTAAAAGTACCTTTTGAAGAAACAGAGGCTTATGGAATTTACAGAATTTAAGAAATTTCCTGAAGATTTCCCTAAGGAGGTTTGTGAATACGGGCCCAGGTCGTATTTCAACGTCCTCCGTATCTAACATATCTAACTTTATCACCACTTGTCTCATTTGCTACATAGTTCATCTATTGTCTGATATATGTCATAAACAATTCATGATTCAAACTTTATAAATATCACCACCTGTCTCATTTGCTACATATTCATCTATTGTCCGATATTTGTCCATATCTGTAGCATTGTCGTCATGCACGTTATCTTTTCCTGCACTTTCAAAACCTCTCAAATTTCTAAGTATCGCTGTTTAAACTGTCCTGTAATCAAAGAACTTGACGAATCGTGGCTTTCGCTTTCATTCAAATGTTACGATGGCTTCGGAGATGAACACGTCAGAATGTCATCATATCATTTAAGATTAGACTAGAACACAAACAAAACGTGTATGCGTATCTAGTGTCTATTTTAATAGCATAAAGCACTATTTCGCTATTATATATTTGTATCACCATAAAGCACTATTCCACAAATGTCTCATCTGAAGTTCTCAAACCGTAATTTAAAAAAGTGGCGTTCGTTCAGTATTACAAACAGTTTTTTCGTTACTTGATGTTTGTGATAAAGCACTCAAATTATTAAAGCGAATTGTACACACCTTTGTTGTACTTCTAAAATATGTCTTAAAGTGTCGTAACTGTAAAATCGAAAGCATTTGGACTAAACATGCTCTAATATTATATTAAGAAAAGCATACACAGATGAAAACGTGTTCCTCAATCGAAGCTCGAACCTACGAGTGTTTCAGAGGTTCTATTTCTCCTGTGTATTATATAATTTTCTTTTATTTCTGACATCTGTAATAATCAATAAACATTGCCTATCTGTGAATATATACCTTTAAGGGCAATTATCACAATTAAAAGCAATTAGCATACGCAATCGGTTTCCCTCCTTTTATCTCGTCATTAAGGCGCATACAGTACTTTATAGAACCACAATCAATTGTCAATGTATTGGAAAGAAATATGCAATATCTAGACATTACTGTCTGAACAGACGAGCTATGTAAGACTATAACAACATTTGGTAAGAAGATAAATCTTGGTAGTGAGCAAATGTGTACTTGATGGTAATGCAGTGTATTAATTTCACTGAGCATAATATGGCACCGTTTGGAGTATTACGTTTGTGTGAACCCAATCACGTTAACAAGCTGTCTCTTTGACATAAAACATTGGTGTGAATGATAAATGAAAATTTGGTCAAAACGTCTGTCGACTTAGATGTTCGGAAATATGTTATTTAGTATGCTTTCTTTCAATAAATTCAAAAATAAATACATAAGAAGATGGGATGAATATAATACTAGGTAAGTGCATCAAGATAAGTTTATTTACTCGACACTCGTGGCCAACGCTCGTGGTTTAGTTGGTTCAACTTATCGAAATAATATTATTTTTATTCAATACTAACCTAGTATTTTCCATAGGGTTATGGTTAGTATAGGCCATTGGTCACCTGCCTCACATAAAAGACCAGCGGAGGTTAATAAGTGTTCTTCTGTTGGTGATGTCTCTAGAGTTTCATTATTTTTATATTTTATAAACACTATTGATTGTGTTGTGATGGCTCTAGAGTTTCATTATTTTTATATTTTATAAACACTATTGAGTGTGTTGTGTTTTTTGTATTCCTGTAAACCGCAGTGAATACATAAAGCTTTGTATTTGGAATGATTATTATGTTGCAAACACATGCGAGAAGAATATCTGTCTTAATTATAATGAATATAAGATGTGCTAGTACATAGTATACTCATCATATAATCAAAGTACACACAGCCAATGTACACTTGGTATGCAATAAACTTAATTTAAATACAAAGATTAAATTTGTAGATAATTGTCTTACGCAACTGTGAACGTTTGCAATAGTAAAAAATTAATCTATTGTGTTTGTTGTATTGCCTGATGGCATGCCATTGAACTCTTTCAATCAACTTAGGTTTTTAGTTACAAATATCATGATTGTAAGAGCGTTGTGTGCAAATAATAACTCGTTGGCAATTTAATATCATGTCGTCGGTATTAGACAGGCATTCACATTTTTAACATACAAGTCTACATTGACACAGGTTTATAAAACAACAACAAAATACAACAACATTGTGTTATAAATAAGGCACTTTGTAATAAATAAGGCATTCGTGTTGAAAAATAATTCAATATGAAATACTTTTTGAAAATTTTAATGTTAATATATTTATCTTTAATGTACATTGTGAACTACCTGTTATTCTAAGGGAAATGACTATTCAGAGGAACACTTGCGGCATTGAATAGTCAGGTTTTCTACGCCGAAAATAGCCCAAACTACATATTAAGTAATTCAACTTGTAGA
Source organism: Congeria kusceri (assembly GCA_027627225.1). Taxonomy (NCBI): domain Eukaryota; kingdom Metazoa; phylum Mollusca; class Bivalvia; order Myida; family Dreissenidae; genus Congeria; species Congeria kusceri. Next base: position 27,556,800 of record CM051026.1, on the reverse strand, counting down.
TAGCGGTCTGAATGGTCTTTATGATTATCAAATACTAACGTAATAAGCTGCAGTTTAATGAATTTGTATCTAATTGTAAGTCATCAAAAGTTCGTTCAAAGTCGATAGTAGCCTTAAACAAGATAGTTTTTTTTTTATTAAACAATTAACAATATAGTTTTACATTAAACAATGGATTGATTAAACCAACAGAACAAACCACATGCAAATGCGTTGTTTGCTTACAGAACATAGCACTAAATTGCATTAACGATACATGTATATATGTGTGAGGTTTCATTAAAATATCTCGATGCGTTCTCAAGTTATTGAGCGGAAACCGTTTTCCTATTTTTAGTAACGGTGACCTTGACTTAACCCCACCCACCCCATATGCAATCCCAATCGAGGACTCAATGTAAGGTATCTATGTATAAAGATTAATTAAAATATCTCAATGTGTTCTCAAGTTATTGAGCGGAAACCGTTTTCTATTTTTAGCAACGTACACCTTGACCTTTGACCTGTTGACTTCAAAATTGATAGGGTTCTTTCTTTCCTCCCAAGTATTCAGCCTACCAACATTCGTGATCGTAGGTCAAAACGTTCTCAAGATATCGTGCGGAAACGAAATGGTCTACCGTCTTTCTATTTTAAGTTACCGTAACTTTAACCTTGACCCCAACCACCCCATATGCAATACCAAGCGAGGACTTGATGTAAGGTATCTATGTGTAAAGTTGCATTAAAATATCTCAATGCGTCTCAAGTTATTGGGGGGGATCTGATTTTTCTATTTTTAGTATTGGTGACCTTGACCTTTGGCCTGTTGACCTGAAAATTTATAGGGTACTTTCTTTCCTCCCAAGTAACCAGCGTACAAATGTTCATGATCGTAGGTCAAAGCTTTCTCAAGATATCGTGCGGAAACGAAATGGTCTACCGACAGACCTACCGACCGACCAACCGACCTATTTAATAGGTATATTGTTAAATTATAACGATTGTCACTCCATTATGTTTTTACCAAAAAAAATCCAATACGCACATGTAAACTATCTATTTTGTCGAAAGCAATGACGGTGACACTCTGTTTTCTTTTTACCAGTCTATTAAACATATAAATATGTATTACATATCGAAAATTCTGGGATTTTAACAGAACATATTTTTCTATAGACAAAACCAAGCTTTTATATGATTACAAAATGTAGATTTGTTTTGTCAAAAATGGATGAAAACGCGTTTTTTGGCAAATATCATATTATTGTTTCACCATGTAACGGATTGCTTACTTTCGGGCCATTTCAACAACAAAAATGTCGTCGTGTTTTTATCAATCAATGGTCCATACTACTTTTTTTGCTAAAATAAAAACAACAAAAATAATTTCGAAATGCATTTACGGGTAGGTAATATGCATGTATTTCCCCAAAAATTTAATTCGGTGACCCATATTTTTTAGTTTTTTTTAAATATGTTTTGCATTAAACGATATGCAAAATATGTGAAAATGAAAAATTTTCACGGAAGGAAAACAATTGTAGAAATCGTCTTTAAGTTCTATAAAATACGAAGCTGTTTGACTCATACTACACAAAACAATATTATTAATACCGCATGTACAATGCTGTTATTTGTTGTTTTACTTTTTTTTTATTCCGCATGTACATTGCTGTTATTTTTGTTTCAAATTTTTATTCAATACCTCATGTACATTGTTGTTGTTTGTGTTTTTCTACATGTGTATTAATACCGCATGTACATTGTTGTTATTTGTTGTTTTACTTTTTTTTAGTACCGCATGTACATTGTTGTTAATTATTGTTTTACTTTTTTTAATACCACATGTAAATTGTTATTATTTGTTGTTTGACTTTTTTAATACCGCATGTACATTGTTGTTATTTGTTGTTTTACATGTTTATTTAATACAGCATGTAAATTTATTTTATTTGTATTTTTACATTTTTTTACAATCTAATACTAGTCTACTGTTGTGTCTACCGTCCATGTTTGCACTTAACACAACAAGGAACGTAAACATTCCACGAAAACCAAGTTTTCAAAAGAAAAACATAAAAGTCATCACAATAATGAAAGACAGTTCGCGGTGCCATATTCATTCCTAAGCGAGGTCTCATTATAAGGTAAATATGTATGACGTTTCATTAAAATATCTTGATGCGTTCTCAAGTTATTGAGCGGAAACCGTTTTGCTATTTTTAATAACGGTGACCTTGAACTTGACCCAACCCACCCCATATGCAATCCCAAGCGAGATCTCAACATAAGGTATATGTGTATGAAATTTCATTAAAATATATTTATGGATTCTAAAGTTATTGAGCGTAAACTGTTTTTTCGTTTTTTAGTAACGGTGACCTTGACCTTGAACCCACCAACTCCATATGCAATCCCAAGCGAGGTCTTAATATAGGGTATATATGTATGAATTTTTATTAAAATATCTTGATGCCTTCTTAAGTTATTGAGAGGAAACCGTTTTTCTATTTTTAGCAACGGTGACCTTGACTTTGACCCCACCCACCACATATGCAATCCCAAACGAGGTCTTAGTATAAGGTATCTATGTATGACGTTTCACAAAAATATCCGTTAGAGAGCGGAAACGAAAAGTTGACGCCGCCTCCCCGCCCGCCCGCCCGAACGCCCGCCTAGAAACATACACCAATCTAATAACCGAATTGTTTCTAAATTTGGTTAAAAACGCTTCAAATCTATTTTAGTAACACATTTGAAATGCCTGATACTTTATCAGCAATTAAGCTATAAGTAAATTATATAAAGAATGTAATATGAGTTTCTTCATTAATAATTACTAATCAAGTTATTTATAAATTATGGTTTTAAAAGACTGACATTGGTTATTACTAATTGTCTTTATTGTTGAAACCATTTTCTGTACAACTTAATGTGATTGTCTTTTTAATCATTGAACAGGAAAAATCAACATAGAATTTAATTATCACTGCAATTCATTTTGTCAGGTAGTGAAATGAATTTTCCTGATGATTTAATCCATCATATTCGATGTTCGTTCGTCCGTCCGTCCATCTTTCCGTCCATCAGTCCTTCCTTCCTTATGTACTTCGTTTCCGCGCGAGATCTCAGTAACTAATAATCCGAATTTGATGAAACTGTATATGCAGCATCTCTATAAGATGGACATGCGCATATTGTTATGTCGTTCTGGTCCGATGATTGTTCAGGGAGTTATCGTCCATTGATCGGAAATAGGACATGTTATAAGAAATGTTTGTTTCCGTGCGAGATCTCAGAAACTAATAGCCCTAATGCAATGAAACTTTATATGCAGCTTCCCTACCAAGGGGCATGTGCATATAGTCAAGTGGTTCTGGTCTAATGATTTTTTCATTGAATTATTGCCATTTTTTATTGAAATTATACATTTTAATAAATGTGTAGTTTTTTTTTCCCGCGAGATCTTAGGAACTAACAACTCAAATTCAATGAAACTGTACATGCAGCATTCCTACCAAGGGGACATGCGCATATTGCCAGGTCGTTCCGGTCTTATGATTGTTTAGGGAGTAATGCCCTTAGATTATTAATTGGCTGTCCACACTATAACTTGGCCATGGATGGAGGGATCTTTAAATTATACAAAGAGGTTGGGTGGGAAACACTACATATGCGGCGCCAAAAACATAAACTCACTCTCATGTATAAAATTACCACAAATCTAACGCCAACATATCTTAAATCTATAATACCTGATACCGTCGGATTTAACAACCCTTATCCCTTGCGAAATGGTGCAAATATTAGAAATGTGACAACCCGCACAACTACATATTCAAATTCATTTGTACCCTCAACAATTATGGAATGGAATAACCTTCCTCTAGAAATACGTAACGCTGATTCACTTAGCATCTTTAAACTGAAGCTTGCTAACGTTAATGAGAATACTAAACCTAATTTATTATATTACTATGGTGAAAGACGACAACAAATGCTCCATTCCAGACTCAGAACTAATTGCAGCTCATTAAATCAACATCTTCATATATGCAATATTGTTCAATCACCCCTATGCACCTGTGGTGCAGTCGAATCAGCTTTCCATTATTTCTTGGAATGTAACTTATTTAGGCAACAACGAGAAGTTCTTATCAATTCAATATCTCCACTGACATTCCCAACGCTTAACACTATTCTATATGGAGATGAGCACATTGACTATGATAAAAACACCCGTATCTTTGACGCAGTTCATTTGTACATTAAATCTAGTAAACGATTTGAAACCTAGGTCCCTGTCACTGCGGAAAACTTACTTCATGTCAAACTGTTCCTTTTTACTCGAGCCTTTTTCTCTCATGCCTTCTCTTTCTGATGTTCCAACCTCTTCCCTGTCGAATCCTCCCTCCACCCCACTCTCTAAGCGTTTTTTTTTCCAGCAACATGTAGTATCCTATATCTCTGTCTAATAATCAATTTCAATACATGTATATATATTCTAACACATCACTGCCACTAATAGTAATGTTACATACGTGCATGCACATGGAGAAGAACCATATAAGATTTTATCTTCCGTTCTGATCCATTTTCTGAACTCGTGATTCATGTGTAACTGTATATTTACTGTACACTTATATATGTGTTCAATAAATAAAATATGTTTAAACTAAATTACTTGGCAAAATTGTTTGCTGCAATGAGCTGGTGTGACCGAGTATGAATCAGGTCACTAGGTAAAGGGCAGGGTTACACCTAGAGGTCAAATTGCACAATTGAAATTGCTTTCTGTGCTATAACTTTTCATGGAGTTTAAAAACTTCCTGGCACAAATGTTAACTTCAATGAGACAACGTGAAGTGCATATAAAACAGATCCATATGTCAAAGGTCAATGCCACACATAGGGGTTAAAGGTCAAAATCAGCTTTTTGCTTGTCCTGACAGTAACTTGGTCATAGATTGAGCTATTTTTCAATTAAATGGCAAAACCGTTTGCCTAAATGAGACGGCATGTTACAAGCATGAATTAAATATGTAGGTTAAAGGTCAATGTTATACAGTGATCAAAGTCGAATGGGCCTTTTGCTTGTCCGGTCTTTTTACTTTTTGAATGGATTTTAAGACTTTACACGAATGTTAGCCTCATTATTACCCTGCGTCTCCGTATGAATCAGGTATTTTGGTTCAATTCAAGGCCATGAGCTATATTCTTGTTTAAACCTGCTACACAATCAGCAATGATCAGACATGCATCAGAAATGTATGTAACAGATATTCAGTAAGCCTGCAACATTTGTTTTACATTAGAAAATAATATACGTCTATAATAGGTCAGTAAATCTGTATTAACATAACATTACCCTTCCAATTGATAAAATGAATCCGAAACATATGTATAATTATTCAGAAATGCATTTGTAAGTAGTATAAGTGTAAACAATAAGTAGAAATAATACAACAATATAAGTCTGGTTAAGTAAAACCAACTGTCACACATTGCATAATTCGTATAAACACACGCTTAAAATGACACTACTCTTTAAAGTGTGTTTACGCTGTGCATATAAAAATACAAAATATTATATGTGTATGCTTTATATACTTGTAATCAATTATTATAGCTATAAGAATATTTGATATTAGTATACGTTTATTTCGTAATTGTTTTTATACTTACGAGTTTTATTCATTTTTATAAATGCTACTTGTGAAAACCCTGAAAAGTATTACTTTCGTAACAACCGATATGACTTCGGTCGCCAGAATACTTATCAGTTTAGAACAAGCAATCACAAACAATAGCAGAAACGATCCCAGCTCTTGCTACTAACATTTTTTACCCCCCCCCCCCCCCCCACCAGCTATTGTTAATAAATTGTTTAGGTTTAAATATTTGATAAACAACATACTAATTAACTTATGATTAATATATTAATTTGTGAAAACGTATATTGCGTTGAACAGTCCAATCCCACATCAATAGCTTTAAGAGCCATATGCCATATGCCAATATATTAATTTAACTTATCTGAGTTTATACAAAAACAACGGAATACATTATCAAACTAAAACTTATCTGAAACTAAAACGATCGAAGCATTTCAAGAAGAAACCATTTTATATTATATTTAAGACTTTATTGCGTTTATTTTGGCATTGACTTGCCCCAAACGTTATATAATATGAAACATTTTACAAGTAAAACGTACAGGTTTATGACACATCAAACATTCTAAAAGATGATTATGCAAATAATTTAATTTGATTTGTGCCGACGTTTTTAACGCCGTGTTACTAAGTATAAATATAAGTACATATTTGCTCGCATTTTAAAATAGATAATATTCAAATATTATGCACGGCGTATAAACATTCTGCAGCAGTTTGGGGCTATATTTGAGTGTAAATGTATTGTCAAATAACCCTCAAAGGACAGCAATACAATTTTCGATCGTTTTAAATTTATTTGCTAATATGACACTTGCAGACAAAAACAAAACCACAAAAAAACACAAAACAACCCTACATTTGTTAAACCTGCAATAAACAAATAAATGACAATAGTCCGATAGTTCGTTATCAATGAGCATGACGTAATGGTAAACTTGTACTATTGAATGAAGTTACACATGAGGTATGTTCCTTATTTGTTTAATTGTCCATGATACTGAATAAAAATAAATATTTGCTTGTTTTAATGTTCGCCGTTTTTAACAGTATTTCAGCCATATTACGGCGGACAGTTAACCAATGCACACGTCTCCTGGGCAAGGTTAGCCGATCCATAACAAAGTGCATATACTTATGTCAGTCACTGACAACTGCCCTATTTGAAAAAGAGGTAGGGGGAGAATCGCCGTAAAAATAATTTCATGACAATTACCCCCACACAAGGTATATGGCCGGGCTGGGATTCGAACTCACGAATCCCGGATTGACAGTCCAGCGCTCTACCAACTGAGCTAGCCGGTCCCGGCCAAAACAAATATCAAGAAATGAAGTTATTGTGTTGCTCTGGTAACAGCCGACCTTGAGTTTTTAAATTGTAGTTAATCTGAATGAAGTATTCTTCTTTATCACTATTTAATTTGAATTGCGATGCTATGAGGTTAATATTTATTTATATTGCGAAAACATTGACCTGATCCTACAGACCTCTATTTACCCTGATCCTACAGACCTCTATTTACATAAATAACTTTTCCGGTTAATTAATGATCTATTATTTAAGTCGGCCCGTTCCGTAAACATCCACGAAAGCTCACGGGACACACTATCAGTCATATATAGTAATACTTGATTTAAGGGGTCAAATTAATCGATGGTATATCGATCAGTTCTACTGACGCAAAAAGTAACGTCATAGAGTGGCAGCGTTGTATTTTCTGACTTTTACAAGTGGGTGTGTATTTCAAAACGCATTCAGGTAATAAATATGGTAGTTGACGTTATTGCATTTTTTTTTCTAAAACGTATTTATATTGTTTGTTTTTTCATCATCGTTTCATGTTCTGAATAAATATTTTGTTCAACCGAGCAATACTATTTGTGAAAATAGCAACATAATATCACAGATAATACTGTCGATGCTATTCCTGCTCATTCCAGAGCATGTTTAAGAGAAGAAGAACTTTTATGGTTTCCTAATCATTTGGATGTGTTTTATAAAATTTATTTGCTTTGGGCCCGTGTGTCTTTCTTGTATCTGTAAAGTATTGCTTTAAAAGCGAAAAATGAAATAAGATACGTAGATCTACATATATTTATTAAACAAAAATCCAACATCACTTCCATGATATTCTCGTGCACCGTATTGTAAATTTCGTTTAAGAACATTTTGATATAAAAAGCGTACCCTAAGAATCGAACCCTAGTCGATTGGTCGATATGTAGACAATTATACCATTACACCATCGCTCCTTACTTAAAGCTAGCTGTAACTACAGTGTAATACTACATTCAGTCGTATGCATAATTGAATCTAAACTAAGTTTTACGAACATCTACGAATATACACGAACATACATCGAAACAAAACGTTTGACATGAATTTTCTTGCATAAATGTTAGGATTAGGTCAAGGTTTTTGCACTATACATTTGCATGTATTGTGAATTAGTATATACCCAGCATGAGGTTCGGGCCTCCGTAAACCGGTTTAACACCACACTGTTTTCCACTGACCCTTCAAAGTCGGCGACCCCAGTTTTATTCTTATTCGTGTATTGAGTTTGTGCTGAGCTTTCGTATTGTGACGTGTTTGTTTTGGCAAGTGTTCACTTGCCCTGGTGATAAGAGTTCTCTTCCGCTGATGCAGCTCTTGACCAACATTGTTAATATGATTAGGTTATTTAACTGCTTTTTGTACAATACCGTGATATGGACGAGTACACAGTTGACATATCATATTGGACAAGCCGATATCTATAATATGCGAACAGCGATAATTTGGTCGAGTTTCTTGTCCCTATTGATTGCATATAGCTTCTGGATTGCCAGACGGTGTCATAAGCATTTGTATAACGAATATAGTTTATGGCTCAGATAGACTGACCGGACACTGACCTTAAAGTCTATGCAACATGCATTCGCGAGTATCAGGTCAATATGCCAATCTAACTAACGTGCACAATCTTCATACGCCATACGGGAATATTTGATGACGGTCTGTTGAATTACTCCTTCTCGAAAACCCAGAATTTCGCAAACGCTTTTTGTAGCTAAGCCAATTAGATTGCTTGTTTCGTAAAGCAGTCTGGTTGTCGTACGAAATGTCAGACTTCTCAGATACTGCATATGAGTATGCATAAAGGAACCGAATTCACGCGCTAAAACGAGATAACCTCATATCCGGAAGCGTAACGTATTTTAGGATGCGATTTTAATATACAATGCAATTTAAAACGATACAATACAAATGCATTTCTATAGCGCAAAATATATTTATAATATTCTATTGCGCTTTACTCAGTTTATAGTCTATATACAGATAATCCTGGTGTTAAACCTAGATTAGTTCAATTGTAAAACATATCAAATAAATGTGTTTTAAGTTTTCGTCTCAATGCAGTTTCATCTTTGACATGTTTCAAGTCAGTTGGGAGAGCATTCCACCATTTTGGGCCCACTGCAGCAATGGATCTGTAAGCTATGTTCGTTCTCCTTCTAGGAACAATAAAATTAATATCATCTGTTGATCATAACCTGTACTTGTTCCGAGCAAGGTTAAACAAATCACTCAGATAGGTTGGGGCTGATCCCTGTACATTTCGAAACACCAGAACCAGTATTTTGACATAATTCTGGCTTTCACAGACAGCCGGTGCAAATATTTAAGAATTTCAGATGTAAGTTGTTCAAAATTAGCATTGGTAACTATTCTGGCTGCATGATGTTGAACCTTTTGAGTCTGTCAATCTGGTAATCAGAAATATTTGTTAAGAGACCATTAAAGAAATCAATATGCGAATGAAGAAGTCCATGTACTAAAATCTCAGTAGACTTTTGTGAGAGATGTTTTCGAATACATTTCAGATTTCTAAGCTGAACATGTGCAATTTGACATTTCTTTCTTATATGAAGGTCAACGCTAAGTGTAATTTCCATCAGAACCCCTACGTCTCTCACATGATCAACACGCTTTACACAGCATTCACCAACATTTACATTTGAATTATTCATCTTCCTTAATTGGGACGTTGTTCCATACATTATAATTTCTGTATTAGAATTATTCATTTTCAACTTGAGCCTTGTCATGCACATAATTACATCTTGTAGGCAGTTATTAGTAGTTGAATAACAGTTGTCTCTTTTTGCACATTTCCAGCCTGGATTCTGAAAGCACGTTTATGGTCATCAGCATATCAATAGAGTTCAGTTGGGTACTTTTGTACAACTCTGCTCAGAGCTGCAATATACATGGCGAATAAAACTGGGCCGGCACAAGAGCCCTGTGGGGTACCGAATCTTAAGTGTTCTGTGTTATAGTTAGAGTTCTTTACAATGACTTGCATTGTTCTATCCGTCAAGTATGATTCTACCCAGTTTAATGTAGTATCTCTAACGCCAAAATCATCATGAAGAATTCGGAAAACGATAGGAATGTCAAATGTTTCAAATGCAGCACTCAGATATATCATCACAATCAGTGTTAGTTTGTTGCTGTCTACAGCTTCCAATAAATCGCTTTACATTTTAATCATTGCAGCTTGTTCGCTATGACAGTTTCGATATGCACTTTGATATGGTGGAAGAAGATGGTTTATTTCAATGTATTCAGTAATGTGTTGCAAAGCAGATTTCTCCAGAATTTTGGATAAAAATTATATATGTGACACTGGCCGATAGTTTTGTAGTTCAAATGGAAGACCTTTCTTTTTAAATAGAGGCTTAATGACTGCCCTTTTCCAATCTTTCGGAAACACTCCTGATGTAAGTGATATATTCACAATTTCGGTTACAATTGGTATAATACTTTGTAGATTTCGATTTAACTTTGGAGTTGGAATGACGTCTAATTCACACGTAGTTGACTTTGATTCTTTAAAAAAGTCTTACAACATCATTTTCGGTTAAAGATTTAATCTTGGAGGACTGTTTTCATTTTCAGACATATTGTCGAAAGTTGACCCAACATCTATTGTATCCAAATTATCCCGCAGTTTCATGATTTTATCATTAAAAAACATGAAAAATTCATTAGCCAGCATCACATCATCAGTGTGTGGCGGTAAAAGGTTGTCCTTTGCACGACCCCGCACAGAGGATGTTACACCATACAGTATGTTCGCATTGCCATCTGCTTCATTAATTTGCGATTTAAATATGATTTGTTTTGCAGATTCTAATGCTGACATGCAGTAATTTCTTACTTTCTTGAACACAGATTCTGTAATTTTTGTTTTGTCATTCAGAAATATTTTCTCAATAGACCCTTTATACTGTTTAATAGATTTCAAAAAACCAGAATACCATGGCACATGGGGTCTGCAGATATCAGTTTATTCCTTGAGTGGCGCATGTTTGTCATTGACATCAGAGATAGATTTGCTAACGTCTGCCACAAGGTTGTCGACATCTAATGATTTTTCTTTTAGCACATTCAATTCAGAGAGATCAGTCTCTAAAGCTGTACTGGATACAGATTTCCAACTTATATGTTTAACAGTTTTAACAATCAATGGTGGACGACTTGTTCTATGATACAACTTACGAAATAGTGATCAGAGAGAAAGTAATCGCACTGGGGTTCTGTGAAGTAAGAGCATGTGTATTTTATAGTGTACCAATATAAAAGTGGCGCTCGAAAGTTGTGTTGATGTACATCGTTGTAAAATGACGAGTTCATTTTTCTATAATATACAATTACATGTACAATAGTTTAATAACACTGTTATTATAATATAAATGCTTTGATTTTCTGGGAACTGTGTATTTTCATTATTAGAATTGAACACAGTATTTATACCTGAATCTGTCCTCTATAGTTTTGGGTATGTTGCACCCTTCTTCTTTGCCAGTGCAGTGCACATATTTTCAAATTAGTCGATGTACTCCCGTTTTCCACCTCAGAAGACCACACGAACTTTATGAAAAGAAGATATTTCAGAAAAATCTAAATAGCTGGAAATTTCAGCTTTGAATCATAACTCACCCTAACCATCCATGTGTAAATTAGATAGATGTGGTTGGACACGCACACGGTTGGGGTGCTGGGCACACAAAATGCAGCTTCGACGCGGAAGGACAGCAGCATCTCAAAATACGCACTAAAGTGTGTTACGGCTGTTGCTGTCATGGCCTCTGAAGATTTATGGCTGTTGATGTCATGGCCTTTCAAGAGTTACGGCTGTTGATATCATGGCCTAGGAAGATTTACGGCAGTTTCTGTCTTGGCGTCTGAAAAGTTACGGATGTTGCTGTCATCGCCTCTGAAGTGTTACGTCTGTTGCTGTCATGGTCTCTGAAGAGTTATGGCTGTTGATGTCGTGGCCTCTGAAGAGTTACGGCTGTTGCTGTCATGGCCTCTGAGGAGTTACGGCTGTTTTTCTGTTTTTGCCTATGAAGAGTTACGGCTCGTGCTGACCTTATATTTGAATTGAAAATTAATGTACGTTTGTTTACTTTTATTAAACCTCCTTACAATTGCTCCGTTGAGAATGTTAAAGACGAGTCATCAAATGTTTCAATGAAGATCGCACATTTACTTTGAAAGGGTAATGTTGTAAATGCATTCGTTAGACAATTGTTTTGGAATTAAATATCATTATTACTGTACTATTTTGATTAGAAGTTATTTAAAAACTATATATAATTCTTTAAAATTCAAATTACTGGCTAAACAGAGACAACTGATTTTCTGCACCACTTTCCTTCTTGTACAACTATATATTATTTAGAGATAAGATCGCTCATATTAGTTTTAAGTTTAATGGATACATTTTAGGGGTTTATCAACAAGTGTCATTTTATTATATTCATGTACGACTTTTAGTTTATTTGCTTCAAGTTACTCAGTTCATTACAATTATACTTGTTAGTGTTTTTCATCGGTAACTGAATATAATATTGGTTACTCACATTAAGCTATTCTTAGCTACATTCCTTCCTGTTATGACCACATAACTAAATTACTTGACAATGTAAGTGTCTGTACAAAGTCAAGAACGTGATTGTTCAACACAATATTCTAGTGTTTGTCAAAGAATTAGTCAGTAATTGAAATGCGATTTGTAGTCGCCACCTCTTCGCCTTAATTCCAGACTCCAACAAAATATCGTTTTCTATTACGTTGAGAAAAAAAAAGAAAGTTTTAAGGCCAAAAACTTCACACCAATTTTCATTTGTTCGCCTAAATATTGGAGTTGAGAAAAGATCTGTATTCAATAAAATCATTTGCAACGTTTCATGATAAAATAAAAATTACTTGTTTTCATGTATCACTATTTTTTAACATTGTCACGAAAAGCTAAAAGCTATTATGTTCATTTTCCAATAAGCAGTATGCGGGGTTTTAGAAGTAAAATAAAAATAAAAGGCACATATTGGGAACTGGAATTAATTTTCTCTTCAAAAAGATGTAGATACAAAATGTTATGCAACAGTAAGTCATTATAATTAGCAGCTGAAGAATAGCACACAAATAACACATTTACTATTTATTACAAACATATAAAAGGGAAAAAAGTCCTTTGTATATATAATGGCTTATTTTATATATGTTAACATTAAAATTCTTCTAAATAATTTGCAGTTCACATTTTTAAGACCAAAATACTTTGAACATTTTCACAAATAAGCGAATTGTAACAGGATATCATGCTTAGCATATGTACATGCAGTCTAGTATCTACTGAAGGCAAACGTCCTTATAGAACATATATTACAAAAAACGAATCAATTAATTTACATTACATAAGCACATACAATCTCAATTATGGCAATGACACATTCCAGGTATACATATTTTGGACTAGACTGTTCAACTGTTGGCAACAGCATAAATTTATTCAAACAAATGGAAATCTTCCATTGCTAAAACCTCCTGTCTCTGTTTGATGAAAGCATTTTGCTGTATGATAAATTCGTGACTAATATTAAAAGCAAACTTAATAAAATATAAACAGAAATATGTATTTACACAAAACATAAAGAAACATGACGTATACTGGATAACTATATCAGTATTTATCTAACTACATGCTAATAAATTGTTAAGCTGTTTTAGTTGCTTTGCTTAAGCTGGCTCTTCGACTTCATAGGGCTTTTCATGCTCACGGTCTGTTTGTGTTGAGTCATCCGGATCTAGAAATGATATTTATGTCGTTATTACACTCAATATATATATAATCTTTTAATCAAAAATCAGTCATACTTGATGGTGTATTGTTAAGATTACTTGTGGCTTTTAAACATTAAGCAATACATAAACATACAAAATATATACATCATACTGTATGATTAGGCGTAAAAAATAAGTTTGTTTCAGTTTACATGCCCCAAAAAATTAGGATAGGTAGGTAGGGAATTATTTTTTTTTTTTATTTGGTAAATGGTCAACTTAAAGATTATAAAACTAACTGAATATTCAAAACATGGCGATTATATCATACACAATGTTTTAAAGTGGATTATATCAAAACAAAACACTTATTTATCCAAAAACATTTGATTATTGGAAAAAAGTAAAATAAACAAAAGCTTATCTCAACCACGCAATAAAATGTTATAGGGTTGAGGCTTTTTTTAATGTAGGTCGGGTAACTTGAAACAAAAATACTTTTTACGCCGTATGGTAATATTTAATTATAATTATGGCATGCTTACTAATCATAAACAACTATAAACTATTCATAGATGCCTATGAACTCATAAAAAAGAAACACATAATTTCAACTCCTGTTTTCTCTTGTTTATATGTCTTGACAACACTGTATGGACAGTCATCAGGCGTAGCAATTGAAGAGCCCGGTAACTTGCTGTTTGACAGAGGCAGTTGCGTCAGTTACATGTATGTACTTATATATTCATAGATACCTATATATAATATATTCACTTATATATTATTAGAATGACTTCAAAAATGCTTACAACGAGCAATGTTTATAAATACAATTAACAACGTTTCAATCCACTCGGTTTCAAATCCAATTCAATTCTTTACTTCAAATACACATACACACATATACTTACACAGGATTCCCCGCTTCTTTGTCTAAATTAAATATAATGTACGACACATTAACGCAAATTTATCATTTTTTAATGATTTTAAGTAAATGTTAAAGCAGTGTGTCAAAAATGGTTTGAAGCTTAGTTTACCCAAATGTGTATACAATGTATATGACAATAAACATGTACTGGTTTAAATGGGAGAATGTATATTCCGTTGTTCAGGTTACAGAAATATACCGCTAGGTATGTAATCATTACGGATACGTGAACATGTGACACGAACATGTATGGCTTATTACAAATGTTATTTTAGTTACTTACAGCTGTATTTTCGGGCAGGTGGTTCTTTACTTATTACGAATTATTATAGTGTACATTAGATTACATTTTATAGACATTTAGTGTGGGTTCTTACCGAAAGCTTTTTTCTTGTTAACTTTGCTGTAAGGAGGAATGACGGATGTGGGACACAGTGGTGCGGGAGGAACTGCCCTGTATTAAAACAACCAGTACAGTTTGAGATATGTATAATATAATGTAAACCACTGAAATACAACTGCTGAAGAGTGAACATTTTACAGTAGTGTATGTTCTTTGATTGCATTGAAGTAATTTATCATTCAATTATTAATACAGAGCATAACATGTCGCATGGGGTTTGGTATATCAATTGGCAATATATGTGGTAACATGCTATAACAAGTCACTGTTTTAGACATGCCTAGCACGAACTGAACATGATACAAATATTAATATAATCTGTCGCTGAAAGATGGCTTTTCTTGAGGTCGCGCACGAGTCATCACAGATACAGTGTTTGCAATACAGATGTTTGCAGTTTTTACAAAGTTTTGCAAACGCATTTATATATAGCATACAGTTAGACACTTTTTGATAAACAAACTTATAATTTATATGTTATCAGCTATGTGCTTACCTATCCCAATCAGTAGTTGTCAAAGCTGAAAGAAACAAATCTGAGTCATTAAAAATAATATTTCACACATGCACATGTAGAACAAGCGGTTGAATGCGATTATAATTCAAGTTAATGATAGCAAATAAGAACTTTATATGTCGTTGTGTACATTACTATATGTATATTTTTCAAACATGCTGGTCATTTGCAAGATCGCTAAAACGAGATGCTACGTCATTTATTGTTATGTTGTTTTCCTTTAATGCTGGTAATGTTCATAGTTTTGAATATTCATGAAACATATTTAGCAAATGAAATAAAATACTACATATACAACCAATTTATTATGTGACATTACCTTTTTTTTTTCATGTCAACAACTGAATATATTGGGTCTTCTGTGTCTTCGTTGGTATCAATCGTAGAAGTTTCGTTCCCGGCTATGCAAGCGTGTTTGTTCTTGTGAACAGTTGAGTAAAGTGGGTCATCTGTACAAAGAGCTTTCTTGCTCAGTATTA
The DNA here is from genome assembly GCA_027627225.1 of Congeria kusceri. Taxonomy (NCBI): domain Eukaryota; kingdom Metazoa; phylum Mollusca; class Bivalvia; order Myida; family Dreissenidae; genus Congeria; species Congeria kusceri. Next base: position 27,540,697 of record CM051026.1, on the reverse strand, counting down.
ACCCTGCATTGGTGGAAATTTACTGTAGCAACAGCTTCAACTTGGCCTGTGAAAAGTACCAATATTAAAATTCGCGAAACATGTTTCTCATGTCGACAAAACACGGGTTGTATTTATTGTAAATTTCGTCGATGCATTTACTGTGTTTTAAACTTCTTATATGCATTTTCTATTGGTTTGGAGACAATAGCATAACTCGATTGTATAAGAGAATAATACCGTGTACGACCTGACTTAATTCGGTTTAAACAATAAAACACTATCCAATGCCCTTTGTTGCAAAATCTATAGCATCACGATATACGCTTAGTTAAGCATTATATCTAACGCTAGCCTGAAGTGTATGGTTCAATTGTTTCGCGAATTTTAATATTGGTACTTTTCACAGGCAAAGTTGAAGCTGTTGCTACAGTAAGTTTCCACCAATGCAGGGTTAATACTGAGCAAGAAAATGGTACCCATGGCATAAACAATGTCATCTACTCTGATTGCCCAACTTCATCAGATACTCCGAATGTTAACGCCAAAACTACGTGCACAGGTTTTGACTCATTTTATCAAACATCATTTGCACTTTATTTTATGTTAACAGTGTTACATGTATGATAGTAAACGATACATGCATTACTACATATGTAACGTGTGTCAGAAAAGAGCGTTTATTTATACAATAATTGTATGCCATTCCACTTGCACTATATTAAATGTATGCTAGTATTACCCACATTTATCATTGCACTAATTTTATGAACAACTTCACTTATTGAATATTTCAGTACCTGGTGGGCAGAGGTCAAGGTAACAATATTGTTGTTTAAATTTTAAGTTATAAGTTGTATCAAGTAATAACGTAAATGCAAACCATATTGTTCTACATTTTGGAAAATTATATGTAATTTAGAAATATAAATTATTGTATAGGCGGTTTGTAATTATGTTGTTATTTAAAGTGGTCACATCACTGTGCGTTATGCTGTATTTAAAAAAAAATGTGTATAATACAAAGTTTTTTTGTCTACAAGTAGAAACTAGATATATCATTTCAATAATGCAATAGCGAAGCTTCAGGTCCACAACATACCAAGGATCTAGACGATGAAAATCCGTTGTATAGCAGACTAAAACAAAATGACAAACATAGTTCAGGTATATTGTTCTAAGAAAGTAATAACGTACGATAAAGTCTATAATGTAAAGCGACGGCAAAACAAGCAATACAAATAACAATAACAACAACATAGTTTATCAAATGAATATGTATTCATTAATATAACACATAATATAAAATGATGGAGCTGCTTTCTACATGTTCACCTTTTCTGTTTCTGTTGTGATATATACATATATATATATATATATGCGTGTGTACTAGTACATTGAACTAAATAGATGTGTGATATAATAATTAATATCATACTACATGTAGTTATTGCAGTTGAAGGTGCGTGCGGCTACAATGCACATGAGTAAGTAATGGTGCATATGTAATGTATTAATTTCTTTTATAAAATATATATAATTCGCCACATTTAGAAGTAGTGTGTATATTAAAACAAGTTTCATTGTTTAGACTATGTGTTCTGTACAAGTCTTAGCAAACAATTGCAATTTGTTGTTGACATCAATGCATTCGTTAGCGTTTACTATTGTGTGTGCGTTATCAGTGCTTTTATAATTCATTGATATGGTATAACCAGGTATCGTTATATATGACCAAAGATAAATGTGCATACACATTATTATATTCTTCTAAAAAATATCAAACAGGACAATCCACTTCCCGGATATTATACTCGGTGAGGATCCACTTTACTCATCCGCAAACCAGCGTGGTCCAAATCATACATGTAATAGCCTTATTGATCCTTCTTACACAACTGTCAAGGACAAGCCACCTGACTGCAGGCATTCTTATGACAACCCACTGTGCACAACCATGCAGGATGAAGATCCAATGTATTCAACTGTGAAGCACAAAGTGCATGATCATAAGCATTACATGGGCGAACAACTGCACACAGCTGTGATGGATGACGACCCTCTTTACTCAACGGAGAGGAAAGACGCCCAGCCTTTCACAACTTTGAACACTGATGTTCCACTTTGCCGAGTCATTATCAATGATCCCTCACACTATGCCACTGTGAACAACGAGGACGATCCGCTATACCCAACTGTGAATACAGGAGACCCACTTCACACAGCTCTTTGTACAGATGACCCACTTTACTCAACTGTTCACAAGAACAAACACGCTTGCATAGCCGGGAACGAAACTTCTACGATTGATACCAACGAAGACACAGAAGACCCAATATATTCAGTTGTTGACATGAAAAAAAAAAAGGTAATGTCACATAATAAATTGGTTGTATATGTAGTATTTTATTTCATTTGCTAAATATGTTTCATGAATATTCAAAACTATGAACATTACCAGCATTAAAGGAAAACAACATAACAATAAATGACGTAGCATCTCGTTTTAGCGATCTTGCAAATGACCAGCATGTTTGAAAAATATACATATAGTAATGTACACAACGACATATAAAGTTCTTATTTGCTATCATTAACTTGAATTATAATCGCATTCAACCGCTTGTTCTACATGTGCATGTGTGAAATATTATTTTTAATGACTCAGATTTGTTTCTTTCAGCTTTGACAACTACTGATTGGGATAGGTAAGCACATAGCTGATAACATATAAATTATAAATTTGTTTATCAAAAAGTTTCTAACTGTATGCTATATATAAATGCGTTTGCAAAACTTTGTAAAAACTGCAAACATCTGTATTGCAAACACTGTATCTGTGATGACTCGTGCGCGACCTCAAGAAAAGCCATCTTTCAGCGACAGATTATATTAATATTTGTATCATGTTCAGTTCGTGCTAGGCATGTCTAAAACAGTGACTTGTTATAGCATGTTACCACATATATTGCCGATTGATATACCAAACCCCATGCGACATGTTATGCTCTGTATTAATAATTGAATGATAAATTACTTCAATGCAATCAAAGAACATACACTACTGTAAAATGTTCACTCTTCAGCAGTTGTATTTCAGTGGTTTACATTATATTATACATATCTCAAACTGTACTGAGTGTTTTAATACAGGGCAGTTCCTCCCGCACCACTGTGTCCCACATCCGTCATTCCTCCTTACAGCAAAGTTAACAAGAAAAAAGCTTTCGGTAAGAACCCACACTAAATGTCTATAAAATGTAATCTAATGTACACTATAATAATTCGTAATAAGTAAAGAACCACCTGCCCGAAAATACAGCTGTAAGTAACTAAAATAACATTTGTAATAAGCCATACATGTTCGTGTCACATGTTCACGTATCCGTAATGATTACATACCTAGCGGTATATTTCTGTAACCTGAACAACGGAATATACATTCTCCCATTTAAACCAGTACATGTTTATTGTCATATACATTGTATACACATTTGGGTAAACTAAGCTTCAAACCATTTTTGACACACTGCTTTAACATTTACTTAAAATCATTAAAAAATGATAAATTTGCGTTAATGTGTCGTACATTATATTTAATTTAGACAAAGAAGCGGGGAATCCTGTGTAAGTATATGTGTGTATGTGTATTTGAAGTAAAGAATTGAATTGGATTTGAAACCGAGTGGATTGAAACGTTGTTAATTGTATTTATAAACATTGCTCGTTGTAAGCATTTTTGAAGTCATTCTAATAATATATAAGTGAATATATTATATATAGGTATCTATGAATATATAAGTACATACATGTAACTGACGCAACTGCCTCTGTCAAACAGCAAGTTACCGGGCTCTTCAATTGCTACGCCTGATGACTGTCCATACAGTGTTGTCAAGACATATAAACAAGAGAAAACAGGTGTTGAAATTAAGTGTTTCTTTTTTATGAGTTCATAGGCATCTATGAATAGTTTATAGTTGTTTATGATTAGTAAGCATGCCATAATTATAATTAAATATTACCATACGGCGTAAAAAGTATTTTTGTTTCAAGTTACCCGACCTACATTAAAAAAAGCCTCAACCCTATAACATTTTATTGCGTGGTTGAGATAAGCTTTTGTTTATTTTACTTTTTTCCAATAATCAAATGTTTTTGGATAAATAAGTGTTTTGTTTTGATATAATCCACTTTAAAACATTGTGTATGATATAATCGCCATGTTTTGAATATTCAGTTAGTTTTATAATCTTTAAGTTGACCATTTACCAAATAAAAAAAAAAAATAATTCCCTACCTACCTATCCTAATTTTTTGGGGCATGTAAACTGAAACAAACTTATTTTTTACGCCTAATCATACAGTATGATGTATATATTTTGTATGTTTATGTATTGCTTAATGTTTAAAAGTCACAAGTAATCTTAACAATACACCATCAAGTATGACTGATTTTTGATTAAAAGATTATATATATATTGAGTGTAATAACGACATAAATATCATTTCTAGATCCGGATGACTCAACACAAACAGACCGTGAGCATGAAAAGCCCTATGAAGTCGAAGAGCCAGCTTAAGCAAAGCAACTAAAACAGCTTAACAATTTATTAGCATGTAGTTAGATAAATACTGATATAGTTATCCAGTATACGTCATGTTTCTTTATGTTTTGTGTAAATACATATTTCTGTTTATATTTTATTAAGTTTGCTTTTAATATTAGTCACGAATTTATCATACAGCAAAATGCTTTCATCAAACAGAGACAGGAGGTTTTAGCAATGGAAGATTTCCATTTGTTTGAATAAATTTATGCTGTTGCCAACAGTTGAACAGTCTAGTCCAAAATATGTATACCTGGAATGTGTCATTGCCATAATTGAGATTGTATGTGCTTATGTAATGTAAATTAATTGATTCGTTTTTTGTAATATATGTTCTATAAGGACGTTTGCCTTCAGTAGATACTAGACTGCATGTACATATGCTAAGCATGATATCCTGTTACAATTCGCTTATTTGTGAAAATGTTCAAAGTATTTTGGTCTTAAAAATGTGAACTGCAAATTATTTAGAAGAATTTTAATGTTAACATATATAAAATAAGCCATTATATATACAAAGGACTTTTTTCCCTTTTATATGTTTGTAATAAATAGTAAATGTGTTATTTGTGTGCTATTCTTCAGCTGCTAATTATAATGACTTACTGTTGCATAACATTTTGTATCTACATCTTTTTGAAGAGAAAATTAATTCCAGTTCCCAATATGTGCCTTTTATTTTTATTTTACTTCTAAAACCCCGCATACTGCTTATTGGAAAATGAACATAATAGCTTTTAGCTTTTCGTGACAATGTTAAAAAATAGTGATACATGAAAACAAGTAATTTTTATTTTATCATGAAACGTTGCAAATGATTTTATTGAATACAGATCTTTTCTCAACTCCAATATTTAGGCGAACAAATGAAAATTGGTGTGAAGTTTTTGGCCTTAAAACTTTCTTCTTTTTTCTCAACGTAATAGAAAACGATATTTTGTTGGAGTCTGGAATTCAGGCGAAGAGGTGGCGACTACAAATCGCATTTCAATTACTGACTAATTCTTTGACAAACACTAGAATATTGTGTTGAACAATCACGTTCTTGACTTTGTACAGACACTTACATTGTCAAGTAATTTAGTTATGTGGTCATAACAGGAAGGAATGTAGCTAAGAATAGCTTAATGTGAGTAACCAATATTATATTCAGTTACCGATGAAAAACACTAACAAGTATAATTGTAATGAACTGAGTAACTTGAAGCAAATAAACTAAAAGTCGTACATGAATATAATAAAATGACACTTGTTGATAAACCCCTAAAATGTATCCATTAAACTTAAAACTAATATGAGCGATCTTATCTCTAAATAATATATAGTTGTACAAGAAGGAAAGTGGTGCAGAAAATCAGTTGTCTCTGTTTAGCCAGTAATTTGAATTTTAAAGAATTATATATAGTTTTTAAATAACTTCTAATCAAAATAGTACAGTATTAATGATATTTAATTCCAAAACAATTGTCTAACGAATGCATTTACAACATTACCCTTTCAAAGTAAATGTGCGATCTTCATTGAAACATTTGATGACTCGTCTTTAACATTCTCAACGGAGCAATTGTAAGGAGGTTTAATAAAAGTAAACAAACGTACATTAATTTTTAATTCAAATATAAGGTCAGCACGAGCCGTAACTCTTCATAGGCAAAAACAGAAAAACAGCCGTAACTCTTCAGAGGCCACGACATCAACAGCCATAACTCTTCAGAGACCATGACAGCAACAGACGTAACACTTCAGAGGCGATGACAGCAACATCCGTAACTTTTCAGACGCCAAGACAGAAACTGCCTTAAATCTTCCTAGGCCATGATATCAACAGCCGTAACTCTTGAAAGGCCATGACATCAACAGCCATAAATCTTCAGAGGCCATGACAGCAACAGCCATAACACACTTTAGAGGCCATGACAGCAACAGCCGTAACACATCAGAGGCCATGACAGCAACAGCCGTAACACTCTATTGAAGCCATGACAGCAACAGCCATATCTATTCAGAGTACATTGCAGCAACAGCCATAATTCTTCAGAGGCCATGACATCAATAGCCATACATTTTCAGAGGCCATGACAGCAAAAACTGTAACTCTTTAGAGGCCATAGTAGCAGCAGCCCTAACACTTTAGAGGCCATAAAAGCAACAGCCGTAACTCTTCAGAGGTCATGTCATCAACAGCCATAATTCCTCAGAGGTCATATCATCAAAAGCCTTCACTCTTTAGACGTCAGGACATCAACAGCCATAACTCTTCTGAGGCCATGACATCAACAGCCATAACTCTTCAGAGCCCATGACATCAACAGCTATAATTCTTCAGAGGCTATGACATCAACAGCAATTCTTCTTCAGAGGCCATGACAGCAACAGCCAAAACTCTTCAGAGGATATGACAGCAGCAGCCGTAACTCTTTAGAATCCATGACACCATAGCGAAAACTCTTCAATGGCCATGACAGCAACGGCCATAACACTTAAGAGGCCATGACATCAACAGCCATAATTCTTCAGAGGCGATGACAGCAACAGCCGTAACTCTTTAGAGGTAATGACATCAACAGCCGTAACTCTTCAGACGCCATGACAGCAACAGCCATAACTCTTCAGAGGCCATGACAATAACAGCCGTAAATATTCAGAGGCCATGACAGTAACAGCCATAACTCTTCAGAGGCAATGAGAGTAACAGCCGTAACTCTTCAGAGGCCATGACATCAACAGCCGTAACACTTCAGAGGCCACGACGTCACCAGCCATAACTCTTCATAGGACATGACAGCAACAGCCGTAACACTTCAGAGGCGATGACAGCAACAGACGTAACTTTCCAGAGGCCACGAAGGAAACAGCCATAAGTCTTCATAGGCGATGATATCAACAGCCGTAACTCTTCAAAGGACATGACATCAACAGCCATAAATCTTCAGAGGCCATGTCAGCAACTGCCATAACACTCTTTAGAGGCCATGACAACAACAGCCGTAACTCTTCAGAGGCCATGACAGAACAGCCGTAACACTTTATTGTAGCCATGACAGCAACAGCCATAATCCTTCCGAGTACATTACAGCAACAGCCATAAAAAACTCTTCAGATAGTATGACATCAATTGATATAACTCTTCGGAGGCCATGACAGCAACAACCGTAACTCTTTAGAGGCCATAACAGGAGCAGCCGTAAAATTTAGAGGCCATAACAGCAACAGTCGTAACTCTTCAGAGGACATGTCATCAACAGCCATACCTCCTCAGAGGTCATGTCATCAACAGCCTTAACTCTTTAGACGTCATGACATAAACAGCCATAACTTTTCATTCAAAGGCCATGACATCAACAGCCATAACTCTTCAGAGGCCATGACATCAACGGCCATAACACTTCAGTGACCATGACATCAACAGCAATAACTCTTCAGAGGCCATGACAGTAACAGACATAAGTATTCAGTGGCTATGTCATCAACATCCTTAACTTTTCAGAGGCTATGACAGCAACAGCCGTAACTCTTTAAAGTCCGTGACACCATAGCCGTAACCCTTCAGAGGCCATGACAGCAATAGCCGGAACTCTTTAGAGGCGATGACATCAACAGCCATAACACTTCAGAGGCCATGACAGCAACAGCCGTCACTCTTCAGAAGCCATGACAGTAACAGCCTTAACTCTTCAGAGGCCATGACAGTCACAGCCATATCACCTCAGAGACCATGACATCAACAGCCATATCTCTTCAGAGGCCATGACATCATCTGCGATAATACTTCAGAGGCCATGACATCAACAACCATAACACATTAGAGGCCATGACATCAACAGCAATAATTCTTCAGAGGCCATGACAGTTACAGCCATAACTCTTTAGAGTATATGACATCAACAGCCATAACTCTTCAGAGGCTATGACAGCAACAGTCGTAACTCTTTAGAGCCCATGACATCAACAGCATTAACTATTCACAGGCCATGAAAGCAACAGCCGCAACTCTTCAGAGGGCATGACAGTAACAAACATAACTATGTTAACGGTTGTTGCTGTCATGGTCTTTGAAGAGTTACGGCTGTTGTTGTCATGGACTCTGAAGAGTTATGGCTGTGGCTGTAATGGCCTTTGTTGAGTTACGGCTGTTGATGTCGTGGCATCTCAAGAGTTATGGCTGTTGCTGTCATGGCCTCCAAAGAGTTACGGCAGTTGTTGTTATGGCCTCTAAAGAGTTACGGCTTTTGCTGTCATGGCCTCTGAAGTGTTAAGGCTATTACTGTCATAGCCTTTGTGGAGTTACGGCTGTTGATGCCATGGCCTCTGGAGAGTTATGGATGTTGATGTCATGGCCTCTGACGAATTATGGCTGTTGATGAAATGGCCTCTGAAAAGTAATGGCTGTTGATGTCATGACGTCTACAGAGTTAAGGCTGTTGATGCCATGACCACTGAGGAGTTATGGCTGTTGATGACATGCCTTCTGGTGAGTTATGGCTGTTGCTGTAATATACTCTGAAGAGTTATGACTGTTGCTGTCATGGCTTCATAAGAATGTTACGGCTGTTGCTGTCATGGCCTCTGAAGAGTTACGGCTTTTGCTGTCATGGCCTCTAAAGAGTGTTATGACTGATGCTGTCATGGCCTCTGAAGAGTTAAGGCTGTTGCTTTAATGTCCTATGAAGAGTTACGGCTGTTGCAGTCTTGGACTCTGAAGAGTGTTGGGTGTTGATGTCATCGTTTCTGAAGAGTTGGGGCTGTTGCTCTCATGACCTTTGAAGAGTTATGGCTGTTGCTGTCATGTACTCTGAATAGTTTCGGCTGTTGCTGTAATCGCCATTGAAGAGTTACGGCTGTTGATGTCGTGGCCTCTGAAGAGTTATGGCTGTTGCTGTCATGGCCTCTAAAGAGTTACGGCTGTTGCTGTAATGGCCTCTAAAATGATACGGCAGTTGCTGTGATGGCCTCTAAATAGATATGGCTGTTGATATTATGGCATTTGAAGAGTTACGGCTGTTGATGTCATGGCCTAAGAAGTGTTAAGGCTGTTGCTGTCATGGCCTCTGAAGTGTTACGGCGGTTGCTGTCAAGGCCTCTGAAGAGTTTCGGCTGTTGCTGTAGTGGCCTTTGAAGAGTTACGGCTGTTGATGTCGTGGCATCTCAAGAGTTCTGGCTGTTGCTGTCATGGCCTCAAAAGAGTTACGGCAGTTGTTGTGATGGCCTCTAAAAAGTTACGGCTGTTGCTGTCATGGCCTCTGAAGTGTTATGGCTATTACTGTCATGGCCTTTGTGGAGTTACGGCTGTTGTTGTAATGGCCTCTGAAGAGTTAGGGCTGTTGCTGTCATGGCCTCTGGAGAGTTATGGCTGTTGATGTCATATCCTCTGAAGAGTTATGGATGTTGATGTCATGGCCTCTGACGAATTATGGCTGTTGATGACATGGCCTCTGAAAAGTAATGGTTGTTGATGTCATGACGTCTACAGATTTAAGGCTGTTGATGCCATGACCTCTGAGGAGTTATGGCTGTTGATGACATGACCACTGAAGTGTTACGGCTGTTGCTGTTATTGCCTCTAAAGTGTTACGGCTGCTGCTGTTATGGCCTCTAAAGAGTTACGTTTGTTGCTGTCATGGCCTCTGAATAGTTATGGCTGTTGATGTCATGCCTTCTGGTGAGTATTGGCTGTGCTGTAATATACTCTAATGAGTTATGGCTGTTGCTGTCATGGCTTCATAAGAATGTTACGTCTGTTGCTGTCATGGCCTCTGAAGAGTTACTGCTTTTGCTGTCATGGCCTCTAAAGAGTGTTATGGCTGATGCTGTCATGGTCTCTGAAGAGCTAAGGCTGTTGCTGTCATGGCCTCTGAAGAGTTACGGCTGTTGCAGTCATGGCCTCTGAAGAGTGTTGGGTGTTGATGTCATCGTCTCTGAAGAGTTTGGGCTGTTGCTCTCATGACCTTTGAAGAGTTATGGCTGTTGCTGTCATGTACTCCGAATAGTTTCGGCTGTTGCTGTAATGGCCATTGAAGAGTTACGGCTGTTGATGTCGTGGCCTCTGAAGAGTTATGGCTGTTGCTGTCATGGCCACTAAAGAGTTACGGCTGTTGCTGTAATGGCCTCTAAAGAGTTACGGCAACAGCCATAATTCTTCAGAGGCCACGATATCAACAGTCGTAACTCTTCAGAGGCAATTACAGCAACAGCCGTAACTCTTCAGAGGCCATGACAGCAACAGCCATAACTCTTCAGAGGCCAGGACATCAACAGCCATAAGTCTTCAGAGGCCATGACATCAACAGCCAAATCTCTTCAGAGGCCATTACAGCAACACCCGTAACTCTTCAGAAGGCATAACAGCAATTGCCGTAACTCTTCAAAGGCCATGACATCAACTGACTAAACTCTTCAGAGGCCATGACACCAACAGCCGTAACTCTTCAGAGGCCATGACATCAACAGCCGCGACTCATTATAGGCCATTACAGCAACAGCCGTAACTCTTCAGAGGCCATCACAGCAACAGCCGTAACACTTCAGAGGCCTTGACTTGTTCAAGGTTGATACCATCGAATTCATTATTGCAATTATTTCGAACGATATTGGAGGGTAATTACAGATTCCAATCAAAATAGGAAATTATTTCTTAATTGTTTATGGGTAAGAATGTAATGATTGTAAAGAATGACGTGAGGAAAGATGAATTGCATAACGGTTTTATGTTTCACATTCAATTGTTAGGAACTTCCTTATAATAACTTTAGAAAAAAATATTTAACTACTTACATGAAATACTACTTCTAGTATTACATATTTTGCCGCTACTACTACTATCTCTACTGCTACTACCACCACCACCACCACCACCACCACCACCACCACCACCACCACCACCACTGCCACTACTACTACTACTACTACTGCTACTACTACTAATACTACTACTACTACTACAACTACAACTACTACTACTACAATTACTTCTACTACTACTACTACTACTACTTCTACTACTACTTGTACTTCTACTATCTACTATTACTACTACTACTACTACTACTACTGCTACTATTTTTATAGCTACTACTACTACTACTACTTCCACTACTACTGCTACTGTTACTTATGTTGCTGCTGATGCTGCTGGTAGTGCTTCATATATTGAGATTGCTACTTCTGCTGCTGCTTCTGTTTCTGCTTCTTTCGTCTGCTCCTTGTACTACTTATACTGGCACGACTCCTGCTACTACTACTACTGTTACTATTGCTACTACTACTACTACTACTACTACTACTACTACTACTACTACTACTTCTTTTACTACTACTACCACTACTACTTACACTTCTACTACTACTATTACTTCTACTACTACTTTTACTACTACTATACTACTACTAATTCTACTGCTACTACTACTACTACTACTACTACTACTGCTACTACTACTACTACTACTACTACTACTACTACTGCTACTACTACTACTACTACTACTACTACTACTACTACTACTACTACTACTACTACTACTACTCCATTATTCATAACGTCCTAAATGTACTGAATACTTGTTTTTATATATTTAACTAATTCCAGTATTCATATATCTATTTATTAAATGTTTTAATCGATTTCTTAGAGGGACACAACCCTCCAATTCGATGTGAAAATACCACCTAGTTAGCGAATACAGTTTAATGTCTAATAACGTGTATATTAAATTTAAATAATTGTATAATACTTCTATGAACAATTTCCATTTATCGTATTCACATAAATTTTAATACTATGAACAATTTCTATTTATTGTATGCACAGAAACTTTTATGTGGCGGCTTAACATTGGTATGGTGTCTTCACATTTTCCACGTGGTTAGTAAAAACATGTTGTTTGCATATTAGTGTAATATCTTTTTATATGCTTTATCATAATACATTGTAGTTTGAACTGCAATGTATATTTCTCTTTTAGTAAGCGTGTATTTCGTAATTTTACATCGAATGGTCATGTCTCTTTAAATCAACTTTGAAGGGCTATGAGAAATCATTTGTGAAACTCATTGACAGTGAATACATTGAAATAACAATTGAAACCACGTGCAGTATCATATTGTCCTGACTTCACGCGTGATTCAAGTTAGTTTCCGATTCTGACATTTTCTGAAGGACTTGTATAAACTTGTATTTCACTATGTTACAGCTCTCATTTAAAACAATAAGCGAATTATATATAAGCTTTCTTGTGAACATAGATATTAACATTAAATGTTGCCATAGATATTAACATTAAATGTTGCCTTTATTTAGCTTTAATTATAATGAAGAATCTCACGTATATCTATTAGATAGATAGACGCGTAAATGATATTCCGAAAAAAAAGAAATTCAAAAATGTTAAATGTCAAATAGAATCACTGCATTTCAATTACGGTCAATGTAGAGTGTTTTAAATTTGCAAAGAACGTCACAATCGGTCCAAAAATAATTAGAACACTGGTTAACGTATAAACTAATAAGTTCAATTCTTAATAAACACAACTGCCAATAATTTAATTTCATAATTTTTATACACTGACAAGACTACCATACTCTAACGAGAAACCATGGAAAAAACTACAAACTTGTTTCAGTTGCATATGTTGTTAATCAATACAAACGTGTAACAACCGTTTACAAAGTTAGAATCGGTAGGTAAGCAGTGTGCAAAATGTATGAGTCAGTACCAAATAGAGTAATGTAAACATAGTGTAAAGTTAGAGCAATGTGAACACTACGGGAAGTTTAAATCCATCAGACACAAATCGGTAGCACTCCTTTATTCAAAAAAGTGTCCTGCGCGCCTACAAATAGAGGTTGCAAGTTTAAAGAAGTTATCTTTACCGCTTTGATGTTACTCAGTACCATTGAGTAATAGTCCGACAACCCCAGCTAATAGATTCTTTATGTAAAATGTCCACCAAAATGTCCAAATGTATAATATGTTATTTGTTCGAAAGATTATGATATAAGTGAACATACACCAATTTGTATTATATATTCCAAATGTAAATATGGTATTTGCTCGAAACATAATGATGTTAGCGAACATAAAACTAATTGTAAAATATTGTCTAAATGAATAGTCTGCTATTAGCAATGTGATTGTGTGCGCATGTGTAATGTCAATACATTATTTTGTTTGACAATTATATTGTATGTATTGCCGATTGTTTAGAGTTAATTAACGGTAGGAATTATATAAGTTTGGCATAATAACAGCTGCAAATGTTACTAATATATGAGTTACAAGAAAGACGTTTATAATACACCATTGACTAATACATTAATAATTATTATGTTTGTATGATAAACTACATGCAATGTTAACATCATCAACGTATTTTCATTACCACATGTTTTTCAGTTTAGAGTTGAGTTAAAATAATAGCTGTAAAAATGAATTTAATAAATACAAATGTAGTTTTGTGCTTGTAATTTAATGATGTGTTCGACATATGACAGATGCGGTCAGATTCTTAATGACATGCGATAGCGTTTAGTGATATATGATTATGTAAGAATTACTTGTTAATGATAATACTTTTATATTAAATGTTAAACGGATGTTTTAACAATATGTTCATACGTTATATTATTCAGATTTTGAATTAACAAGAAGCTATACTTATATGTTTGATAAATATCATGTTGTATATATTGTGTTGTACCGTATTAAAATTGTCGGGTTTTTACATTGCGTATATAATCCAATCATGATCATATGTGATATGATTATCCGGTATGACACAGACCAAAAGCATTGATTGCTAAATCAGCTTTATACTGTGATCTCCAGGCGCTACGCCAGATCTCAAACCTTTCAGTCTTGTCAATAAACGCAGAAATACACATGGAAACATACGATGACATTACTTATTATGAATTCATATAAAGGATGATGAAACTACAGCTGCAAACTACAGCTGCATGAACAGCTGTGAAACTAAAAGCAATAACTAATGAACACGCGTGGTCTCATTGTTAACTTTATAAATCGTGAGATTAAAAGAAAATCCAAATCAACCAACCACTTTAAGTCAAATTTGTGTTTGACACTCATCGAGTACTTTTTATCTGTCATGTCAAAGATAAACCGGACGATACGTTTTTGAAACAATGACCAACAATTGAACGTAGCTTAGCATTGTAATATTGTTATATTTCGTATGTATTCTTTGTGTTGACATCCGTTGCCGATATGTATGCATGAACGCGTGTGTGCGTCCCAATCATCACCGACAACATCAACAGACACAGCAATAACAAGCATAACGGTAGTTAGCATAAACAGCGACTTAAAAAAATACGTTATTTCATAATACATATTTAAATATGTGTTAACTAAATATCAAACAAATTAAAATTATTGCGCTTGTTGTGTTTACATGTTTCTATTAATGAATTGACCGGTCATAATGGAATGTGCAAACATTTATGGTGATTTAATTATTAGTTGGGTTGAATAACAATTTAAATATAACCATACCAAATGACACCTACATTCTTGCCTAACTAAACCTTGCATTCATTGGCTGACAATACTTTTATGCAATGTAAGGCTTCATTTTATCCCTGGATGATCAATATGACGTATCAACAGAAACAAAAGCATATGGGTCCCCTCCTAGCACACTGTCGGGTGACTGTAATAAATGTTTTGTATCAATGTGAAGAATACACGTGACGGTTCGTCCGCATTTGAATAGGTAACATTATACCAAAACAATGTTAACATTTATGTAAAAATAAAATGACATTTGATCCACTTCCCGTCGACTGACCAACATTAAGTGGATGTTGCATACTTTAATAGTTCCGGTTTGTTATTTATGTGTTTGTGTTTGTAATTAACGTGTTGATTGCATATCTACACGCAATGAATGTTTGTTTGACTACTGAATTATGTTATAAGTTAATAGTTTGATCTGTAGTAGCAGCATCGCTAGTGACTAGTACTGCCAAAACAATACTATGCTTACACGTTCAATTAAGTTGTTAATCATGCACAGCTAATTGTGTACAGCATATTAAGGACAAACGTTTTGTTCATGTGTGTTGTTTCCTACATGCAATTAAAATTCAAAGATGATAATATACAAGGTGAATATTTACTTTTAATAATTCAGTTATGTGTGACTCTGTTGTTAACATTAATGCAATGAATTGCAACATGAAACATACTGTTTTTAAATATGGCGACTTAGTCAAAACGGCTTATATTAGTTAATAATATAAATTATGCATATTTTACATCAAACAACACACATCAGACATACTGTCCAAACGTCATTGACGATGCCAGCACGTGTACATTGAAACATGCATTGTAAAATATGTCTATGCATACACAGTCATATTGAGAACAAAGCATTTCTTTGGATTACAAAACAAACATCGGGGAGTCTGTTTGTGCTACCGTATGATTATAATAAAATAAGTTGGTGACGTATACATTTAAACGGCACGTTTGCGCATATATCTTATATGTATGCACATGTACAACATAAAGAATAAGGAACATAAGCTGGAACATTCATGTCAACACGAACGGCACGTGCTTAAAGGGACTTGTTCACATAATTGACAATTTCTAAAATTGTTGTCACCGACTACAATGCACATGTAGATAAACCAGTCTATACTAAGGTTGCGCGCCTTCAAGCATGCACAACGAAAAATTACAATCAACAAAAGAAGATCTCCCAGTTGTTGAATCTAAATGGAACTGTACAGTTCACTCACATTTAGAAACTGACCTTTCGGGAATCGATATTTCTGGTACTATTTTATAATAGTGCGCACTCGTGACGGTTTGTTCACCCTCAGATTCGATGGCATGTTCTGCCATTACGTCGTGAGAGAGACGAAACATGTCAGCCATAGGCGACATAACTATCATTGGGATTCGTTTGTTGGGATCCACTGTTGTACGTTGTATTTCAGTTCTGTCTTCAGTTCTGATGACATCGGTAATTTGCGTACTACTACCAGTGATATAAACTTGTGTTATGACTGCTTCCTAGATACACGTCGGTATACAATGCAGAATTTAATTTATACGATTATTTACGATGACGTGTCACAAAATAAATAGTTGTGTAGGCTAGGCCACTTAGCCAAATTAAGTAAAGTCTAATCTAAAATCAATACAAATATTGGAATAAAGTATGTAATGAATATGCGAATATTCGAATAGCGACTTTGGTATTCGATGTGATCGCTAACAACAAACAGTACGCTTGTCCTCAGAAGATATAAAATGGTATGAGTGTAAACGAATTAATGTAAAATTAATTACGAAAATATACTTTATTGTAAGCATAAAAAAATTAAGTACAATTGTAATCATTTACTAAATGTGTTATACATATTTATCAGGTGTGGATTAATAAAAGGGTAAAGTGGTTATAAGTCGTCCTGATTTGTTTTAAACTCTTCTTACGAATTACGACTTACATGTATATATTATCGACTACGAGTCCTTTGAAAGAAATGGAACTAATTTACGTTTCAGTGAAGACAATATATATTATGTATTTGAGCGACACATGTTCGAGTATGTCTAAACAAAAAAGCAGGTTTCTTTGCTCAATAGGAAGATAACGCTTTAAATGTATGCGTCTTTAAATCAAAAAAATATATGAGGCGTGCGGTGGAAAATCCCGGGCAAATGTGCATATCGCTGTAAATTACACGTTCATCTAGGACGGTTGCACATTTCCAATTTGATTGATCATATGTATGCTGGACATTGGAAATGTTGCACACAATATGTGCTTCCTAACACAGGCAATCTGCTTGTGTTACAGGCAGCGCTGTTTTCGTTCTACATACAGTGCCAATGTGTATCGTCTGAGCAATATTATGAACATTCAGCATCCCTACTATTCACGATTTCGACATTGTGAAATCACGCGTAACGAGACGGGCGAGATAACGCGAGATTCTGAGGTCAGGGGGGTTCCGTGTAACATCGATCAGCTGCTGATGTAGTTTCACATAAACTGCTATTAAAACTCAAAATAAACAATTAATTAACGTTATATGAAGACGTATTATATTAGACCCGGCTAAATAACAGTATTAATGATCACACGAGTAGTGTGTCAAAATAGGCAAACATGAACAAGAAACACCACACCAAACCTACGGTTAGAAGTAAACAATAAAACTCTTTGGACATGCTATTTTGAAAAACTCCACCCACCTATTTTTAAAACATTTAACAGGTCAATATTTCAAACATTTACTTTGTACTAAATGTGTAAAAAAATAGCCTAACATTGTGTACATTTTCATGGACCCAGAAAATTAGTTTTATTTGATTTGACGAGTGGGGTTTCTCACAGATATATTGATTTAATGTATATATCATTTTTAAATGATATTTTTTCATTCGACAATTGCAACCGGAATACAAACCGGGCCCAGCTAGCTTAGTTGGCTAATATAAGGACTCAAAACGTTACTGTTGAGTTGGGCATTTCTATTCATGTAAATATGATGAGTATTGGTCATAGTTGTGTGGTTTAAACTACCAGCTCTTTCCTATGGATTGTGTCAATTGCAGTTAACAATAGTCTAGTTATCTTCTTTGTGCTTTTTGATCACGTTTGCTGCTTATGCTTTAAATGTTCTAAATGTTCAGTTCGATGATGTACACAGTTCATCGAAAGAAAACATTCTAATTTTGAGATTTCGGGACAAAACAAATATGCAAATGCATGTATTTGTTTACAGATCTGTATTAGGTTAAGATCAACCGCGTTTGTTACATGAATGTTTGTTGCTTAAATGATAGACGGCCGTATTTATTTGACATTAACATATAAGTCATTATACCTTTATAAACAAACGTACCCAAAGAGGTGTGTTTTGCCATGATACCTGATGTGAGGCTTAGTAACATGAATAGTATAAAATAAGCTTAATCTTTATACAAGTGTTGTACTATTTAATAACAACTGATGCAGTACCAACCAATAAAAGTTTCGAATCGTCACTCTCCTGAGCACACACACGATCATGTTTTCCACATGTTAGTAACTTATTATATGTTGTCATTTGCTACAGGTTCATCATTACGCTTTATACAAATGATAGAACGGTTTACTGTATTTGTGCGCAACAATACGACCCAACCTTTAAGTCAAATTAGACCACATGAACAGTAAACAAAGCTGTTACGATGGAAAACTGTTTTAGAGGGTTGACCAAGTGCATAGATTGATCATATTTTAAAGAAGGAAATTATTCATCGTTTAAAATCTAATTTTTATAATTTAGGCATTAATGTGTTAAGTCGTATTTATTTGTGAGTAGTTTTATAGTATTGAATCAAGTCTATTTAGAAATAAAATATAAGCTACATGCGTACTGGACACATTGTCAGTGGGTGTAAGTTTCATCTGTTTCGCGACTGGAATGTGTAAGTGGCAGATTGTTAGCATATTTTACGTACGTGCATTGTCACGTTATATGAAACACATAGTTGCATTTCATAAAAAGCATGATATTTTATAGCTTCTCAATTTGCATTTAATTGATTTATTTCATATGGGAGTTTTTGGAGATGTGAATACATATTTGTATTCACATTTTGCACTTTTCAAAATAAAAGTAGTAATTGAATATTGACAGCATGGTGTGAACAACGTATCTATTTATGAGAAGTGAGTCCCACCGCATTGGACAAATCCTGATGGCACTAATATCTGCATGTCATGGAAACATTAGTTGTATATTAGTAATGTATTTATTGATCATGACCAACTGGAGTGAAAACATGTATTGCAATTAACAGACACAGCTAGATATTGAAAGCAAATGCTAGCACGTGGAATGAATTTCAGTTATAACAATTACAGAAACGTTTGGTATTGGTCCACTAATCATTTGAAAATCACAATTACTCTTGCTTTGACAAAGCTTTATTCAATCCCAGTAAAACAAATCATGAGTTCATCAGTCGGACAGTTAAATCACGAGCTTTCCGATAACGTCTTGCTGCTGATTGTTTTGCGTAGCGTCCTATACGTGTTCGAGATTTGTGTTTTGCCGTATATTAGTACAGAAGGCTTCATATTTAGATATGCCTTGAGTTAAAACGAAAACTATTGCGTGTCAGTCAATGGTGTCAAGTGTAATTCATAGTGTTTATGAGCATTTTGACCACTAGCTACAGTCCGTTTGTAGAAAGCATATGCTAATGTCAGACTCTATAGTTCCGAATGTGTTTACTAGAGTTCACTGTGTTCAGTCCACATTCTTAAACGCGTTGATACAGCATGACTTGATTTTTTGTATTAATAATTGGATACACACTTTTCAACGAGGCGAAACAAAATGATCGTCCTCATGCTTTATTTATATATTTATTAAGAATGTCGCACATTATGCAGAACGTTAACGGCAAGTATTCGGTTTAAATCCACGATGTTTACTTTATAAATACAGCTTACGTTTATGAACAGTTTTATTTGGACGATAAGGGTTTTTGTATACAACATTATTTATCAAACCGATAGTCTCCTTATTGAACTTATATTACGCATAAGCATACTCATACGAATCTAAAGGAACACAATTTAAATTGAGCGTTCTGGATTTGACGAATTTAGTCATTTGTATGGTTTTAGGCTTGCCTCGGTTTTCCTTTTTTCTGAGTTGTGAACTCTTTGACATTAATTTGACCTGCTAGGTGAAATTGTCAATAATAGAGAGAATGCAAACAATGAACATGCAATTAAGAATGTTTTTAATCATTCAATCGATACATCTGAATTCAACGCTTCGTGAATACCAAAGTGAAACACATAACACTGATTGACGCGCTGAATGAACCGGACATTTATATATACTTAAATGCATACTCGGGTGAGTGAATCAATGGTTATCAAATTACACCTGTATGTTTCATTTAATAGAGGTACTAAATATATATTATAAATCAAATGACAATGGTTATTGATGTTTAACGTATTGTTCAAATGCAATATAATTTGTCAGATGAAAATTAAAGTAATAATTTGTAGCGTTTAGTTTCATTTATTCGACAGGAGTTTACTAGTGTAGTCTCAATAAATGAATGGCGTTCTTTGTTTATTTTTATGTTAATTAACGGGATTACTTTACAATTAATTCATTGCTTACTATTTACAAATCAGTAAAGTACATCGCCATCCCATTTCGTTATCGAAAGTGTAATTTTGGATCATGATCTGGATGTTATTGTTTAAACACGTCGTAGAAGATATTAATTGTAAATAATTTGGACTAATACATTTAAATGTGAATTACATAAATGCAACCTCCCCAATCGCACAAGGATACGCTAATTACCTGCATATTCTACACACACATTTGTCTATTTTAAGAGTTACAAAGGTGTATTTTATTTCTAGAATCAACGGAAGTTACATAAACTTTCCTCGTTCATCCCAATAAACGAAACACGACGCAAGCAAAAGTACCCACAAGCAATGGGATTCAAGGTAATATGAGTGATTTTGATATTTATATGCATTAATATGTGTGCTGAAAGGTTTTCGTTAGTCAGTGTAGAGTAATAAAAAACCCTATACTGGATATTATTCTATATCACCTCCTACATAAATGACGCTATCCGATTGGCTAAGAGCGGTCACATGACAATGGGGGTATTTTTCATACAGCACGGATACATTCCAGTACCCCATATAAGTCTAATGACGCTGTCTAATGACGTCATTTTGTTTATTTTCCTGATGTCATGGTATGTGTTTCGTGTTATTTAGTAAATATTTATTTCGTTAAATTTTAAGCAATATCAATTTTAAAAAAAGTGAAATGTAGTCGGCGAGATATATTCGTTACACTGTAAGTAACTGAGATATACATCCTCAGGGGCTGCGCTCTCTCATAGTATGAAATCATTTAGGCTGTATTGCCCATTCACATTCAGTTACTAACAGTGTACCTAATAATACCTCAATTGGTGTTCCCATTGTAAACTCCCATATACACGTCCCCGCATAATTTTTTATTCACCATTTCGTTGCAATGTAATATACGCCGCGCGTGGTAATATACCCCGCGCGTGGGCCTACATATAGCAACCGGTGTTTCCGAGAATTCCCAATTAGCTAATAATTGGAAGGCGCTTAGGCGTTAGGCATTCGACCTCGTTTAATATCACTCTCATCTGGGTGCAATGTTTTCTATAACCCGCTACTGCCTTTGATATTTGCATAGTACGCACTCATACGTTATTTTACATTATACCGTTGTGGTAACGAAGACTATTGGTGCAAATATACAGATAATGTGTACAACTCCTAACGACAATAATTGCTTTCTGACAGAAAATACTTTGAAGAATCTATTTGAAATTGGACATGCTGACAAAGGAGCTGTTTTGGCAATATTAACTATCGGCGAGGACACATACGGGACGTATCAATGCTGCGAAACTCACTCACCAGGCATTTGCGATAGCGCGGTTATGAGTGAACACGATCAGCCCTTAGCCCTAAGCAACGATGTGAAAACAGGTAGTTTAGATTTTTGTCGATAATTCCTAATTTAAGCATCATAACTAACTATGGTGATGTTATGTATTATAACATGCATAATTGGAATACCTATATTCAAATGTCAGACGAATTCCAAATAGGTATGTGATATGCAATATAGTGAGTAACATAACGAATGTCTATATCTTTTCTTGTGTTTTTTTTTCAGAATCTACATCATCATCCGATGAAATTAGCCTTTTTAAAACGAGTGACGTTAAAATTGACACAGTTGTACAAATCAATGTTTTTCATCAGACGACGTAATATTTGAATTCATTAGTGGACATCGAGTAAAAATAGCGGAGTGCAAGACTTCTCGACACCAATGCAGTATCTTTGACAACGTTCTCAGAGATAAATACAGTTTATCGTATGGCAAACAA